>VUQR01024506.1:30631-56128 GCA_015108515.1 Hemichromis elongatus
TTTTTTTGGTAAAAAAAAAAAAAAAAAAAATATATATATATTTTAATGTTAAACTGTTTTTGTGACAGGCTTTTAGCTTTGTTGGTCCTTTGCTTAGTTGTCTGTATAAACACAACACTAGTGAGTTAGGTCACTGACTCATAGGTCAGTGTTAATAGGCAAGGTTATTATAGGTAGTTAAAACTAAACTACATGTGCAAAAACATTAAAATAATAATAAAACCTAGACTTTAAGAAAAATTAAAACTATCTGAAACAATTTGGGGAACCTGGAAATCTAACTAAAATAAAAAATATAGAGGTAATATTCTCAGCTTTAATACTTGTTAATCTGGTAAAATTTGGTATTATAACTTAGCTAATATAGCTTTGATGGAGAGTCACCTGCTTTGTTTTCATCATAGTACCTACAGTATACCAATTTTGCTAAATCTTGCCTTTGGCTCATGTCCTCCATACAATAAAAAAAAACAAACTAAAAAACAAAACTGAAACAAAAAAAAATTAAAGTAAAATGAAACTTTTTAAAGTAACGAAACAAGCAAACTTACTCCGGAAACTAACTGAAACTAAACTAGATTAACAATTAAATGAAAAGAAAAGCTAATTAGAAATGGAAAAACTAGAATAATTCAATTAAGTGGCAAATAAATAAACAACTTTCTTTTGAAAATTTGTCATGTACAAGAAAATGAGTAAAAATGCAGTCAATGTCCAAATAAAACCTTTAAAAGACCTTTGGAGAGCCTAAAGAACTATTGCTCAGTAGAACCTTAAAAAATTACAAGACACTGTGTCTCCTTGGATGTAAAATTAAAGTAATGCACAGAACTATATGTGTTTAACACCAGCAGCATCTGGCAGACGTGCAATATTTCTGGGATTAAAAAGTGTTACTTTATTTTGTTTATGACAAAATAAGAGAGAAATGTTTAGTGGAGGACAAATTATTAGCATTCATATTATAATCATAGTTATCAGTGTATCAGCAGTGTTGATGTGTATTTAAACACAGCCTAAAGCTGTAATAACAGGAATTTATGAAAAAAACAGTGTCTTAAATAAAAAAAAAAGAGAGAGAGAGAAAGGAAAAAAAAAAACAGTAAAAAGTTCACATCCTCTCTGGTAAACTGACAGGGATACACAAGTGGTCTTAAGAATTAATTTTCTTTTGTGTTGTGTTTTTTAAAGCAGCACAATAAGAAACTTTAATTAGAGAAGCAACAAAGGGAAACATGGCTGCCGGACACCCAGGTAACTGAAGGAAGCCGTCATCTCAGGCAAGATGGTGGAGTCTACGGCTGTGTCAGATTTGGAGCGCTGATAAAAGTGGCAAAGCTAATAGTCGTCTCGCATCTTCACGCTCAAAGAACATCTCGAGGCCTCTGGGATCTGCCTCCATTCTGTTTCTCAGAAAAATTTTCTCCCTGATATTAAAAGGCCCGAGGGTGGCGTAGGAAGAGAAGAGCGGTAAAACTGATGTTGACGTTAACTTGGCTTTTGAATGCCGATGCTAAACGTGTGAGCCAGAATTTAGTTTGGCAGAGCTAGCATGCTATCAGAGGGACTAAGGAGAGCAATGATACAGTAAGTGAAAACCGAGAACTTTAAATTCAAACAAGCGGCGATTCAAATACGAAAAAATGAATAAAAGAGAAAGAATTATCAGCAAGTCAGAGCAACAAGCAGCTTACGAACCACGACCAAAAAAGGCCAACAGTAAATCTCTATCACAGCGCTCTGCTTGACCTCAGATGAGGACAAACCATTATACAGTGCATTTGAGCAGAATCAGTTTGTAATCTGATGAGAGAGCTCATAAGACGGCAGCACGTATGATTTATCTGCCTGGATGTGAAATCGATATATTTTTTTGATCTGCATCGTCAGCTGGTGATAAAGTAGAGCAGCCTTAAGTTAATACTTCACGCTGACTCTAAACACAAACACAGAGGCTGTGATTCTGTTCTTTCTTTAAGTAGGCTTGAGTATGGAGGGCTAACTGGCCGGTGTGAACACTTGCAGGTCAGGGCAACTTGACAAAGTTTGATTAATCACTGTGGGAAACCTGATGGAGAACAAGAGTGACTAATGACCCGTGTTAGTTGTTGATTTCATCAATCAAGAAAGGCTCTAACCTTGCCAATTCTAGGGTGGAACACAGCCGCACACTTGCGCACACATACAGTGTACGCTCACTTATTCGAATTAGCTCGAGTAGTCACTGAAATACATTGTGCTCTGCTGGCAGTATCAGTATTTCCAAGGAAAGATAAAAAAAGGGACATGTGACACAAGAAAAGTTTTATATTGTCAGAAAAAGAAAAGAATAATAGCAAGCAATTTGTTTTTCACCAATTAAAGCTCTTATTACGGAAAAACAATCAACCCCCTCACTATAGTCTGCATTCTCTCATATATGTATAAAAGATATGAGTGGAGCATTTTCTCAGAGGTCTATTAGTACTCACAAGCCAAGGCATAAATGCTGCAAGGCTCCCCCCCCTGCCATTACCAACTTTGCTGCAGAGAAAATGAGATCTGGAGGCGTACTTTTATGTGTATACTGTCAAAATATACATTAAATGATAAAATAGAAAGACGGCGAAACAGTTTTATGACTACAACAATGCATTATCTGTTAAGTTAACTTCTAAGAGTTTGGGTTTTTAAAATCTCATTTTCGGCTTCCTGCTGCGTTTGGAAAACTTTACATATTCAGCAGCTCAAACATTGACAGAAGAAATACATGTTTTTTGTTTTTTCAATATTTTCTATTTTCTGCTTTCTACTTTGGAGAGTTTAGCTTACTGTGGTAAACACACAATGACCATTTGACCATACCATGATGGAAGCAATAAGTGATTTCTGCACCCACTGCAGCTCCTTTACATTAAAACATAAAATTGAGTACCGGTAATAACACTCTTCCTGCGCCTGACTGCATGTTGCACCCATAGACTGGATCTAACCACTGTGTCCTACTGTGGAGTCAACCTGGGTGTTTTGTTTTTTTACAGTTTATTAAGTGTAATTTTACTAATACGTGTAAATAATCACAGTCTTTCACCGCATTATTACTCTGCAGTGGGCGATTTATGAATTTTGGTATTAAAACTTTTTTGGTATTTTTTTTGGTGCATTAGGAAATTACAGAAAATAATAATGTGCCTAACTTTTGTATATTTTTATAAAATGGAACAATTATGAAGTGGAGGGGAAATTTATCAGCATGTATAGGTCTATTTTGAAACAGAGACTTATGAAGCTATGTACGCCACTTAAGCTTCTTGCATCTGTTCAAAAGAAGTCTATTTGGAAAAAAATATAAATATATAGAGAGCCTAACTGCTAACTACCCTTTCTTGAATTTGGAATCCAAAGTTAAGGAGACTCGATACAATAAGATCCTTTTGTTTTTAAACAATAGAACAACTTTTGCAATTTTACCTTTGTGCACCACAATGGTAGATTTTATGTCAGACGGTCAAGGTATGATTGAAATGCAGACTTTCAGCTTTGATTCAGTGGGTCTTACTAAAAAGATCTGCAATGATTGTTTGGAAATTACAGGCATTTTTTTATAGACAGCACCCTATTTTCAGAGGCCCAAAGGATTGGACAATCTAACAGAAATGTAAATACAAGGATTGCTTTTAATACTTGGATGAAACTTTTTGCAGGCAATGACCACGTAACATAGAACCTACAGACATCACCGAATGTGCTCGTTTGTGGGTCTCCATACTTTCAGCTCTGTCCTAACTGAAAAGCTGCTCTGAGGTGACTCACTTGACCACTAAAGCTTTAAGAAAGCCTTGGGCTACTATTGCAGTATGTTATGGGTCATTATCCATTTGCACTGTGAAACACTGTCCAATCAATTTTGCAGCATTTGACTCAATCTGAGCAGAGACTACAGCCCTGACACTTCACAATCCATCCTGATACATGCTATAGCATTTCCTCCACATTATTTGACAGATAATGTGGTATGCTTTGACTCCTTCCCTCCTCTCTTCCCATCACTCTTTGCAAGTTCATCTTTCTCTCATCCATCCAAAGAATGTTTTTCGTTGTTGGTTTTAGTCTAATAAGTCTAAGACCGTCCTGTTCTTGAAGGCATCCATGGATTTGCTTGTTTTAAAACCTCCATATTTACATTCAAGAAGGTTTCTCTTCATTATAGATAATGACACACCTACCTCCTGAACAGTGTTCTTGGTTTTTATATAATTCTGTCATCGTTCAGTTATGTTCTATGGTTCTTCAGGACTATTGTTGTTCCTGAGCTGGTCAGTGCATTAATTTTAAGAACATACTTCTAATGTTTCTGCTATCATTCTCTATAGATTTATTTCTTTGGACCTACCAAGTTCAGTGTTTGCAGTCTATTCCAGATGTTTTATATGCTTAATCAGTCATGAAATAATGAGAAACAGACCTCGTCTGGCCATGACAACTGGTTGCCACTCAACTGTCCCCAGTCATTTATGAGCCTCTGAAAATGGGGGGCTTTATATATGAAACAGGCTACTCATTTTTACAATTTGAGAAAGTAATGAACACAGATATGATGAATAAAAATTAAATAAGAAATCAATAATGATAATTTCTTGTCTATGGTTAGCAGTGCACTTCATTAAGTCTTCTCTTCATCATGTGTCAAGAAGCAGATTAGAACCCAAATGCCAACAGACTGATAAAAAGGCAACTTAAGGTTACTTACCCTTTTCAACGAGTATCTACTCAGATCGACTCACCATGGATCGCCAGGACCTGACTCGGATCACCTGGTTTTACATTACAATCGAGTACCACTTAATGTGCATGGTCGTTCTCATAGCAACGTGTAATTAGTATACGGTGTAAACGCTACAACAAAGGTGGGCATCAAGGTGACAATATACCTGTTACTTGGCCTGGGGCTTTTCGTCAGACTTGGGGATTATGGCGTTGTTTTTAGTAGCCATTTCTCTTGTTGCTGGGTTTCAAAAATGGCGTATTTTTTCTTTTTTCGTGGCGGTCTTATAACTCATCAAGCCAATCGTTGCCATGCAGTCTGACAACATCACATTTTAGTACCTGCTCAGATTGCTTGGGACCAGGTACTATTTAAATACCTGGTACCAGGTACTATGAGCTAATGGAAAATCCTGAAAACTGTGGCAAGTCAATCTGAATAAGTGTTTATGCTAGAACGCTCATATATACTGTATTCAAGTTTCACTTTATGGTAGACTTGGGATAATGATAGCTGTGATGATGGCTGTTTGAATAGCTTTGTATTTGATTGAATAGGATGCTGTGCTCATCGACCACTGTCTTAAATGAAGGCCAATGCCCATTTATGCTTCTAAGCTGACCTGCTGGTTCCTTTTGGTACCCAAACTGTTAATCTGGCTGCTAACGTTCCTTCCATCTCTCTGATGGATTTTGTTTTACAGTGTGAGGATGGCCTGTTTTACTTGCACTGACAGGTCCTCTGACTGCATGTTATGGATTCACAACCAAAGATTCAAGATGCAATCTCTTGATATCAACTCCAGAACTTTTAACCACCTAAATAATGAAGGAAAAACCGAACAGCTTTTGAGTGAACTGTCCAATTTCATTTGATCTCCTGAAAACAGGGGGCTGTGTACGTCTGTAATTCCCCAGTGGTTAATTCAGTCTTTTAGTTCAATGCCTTGGATCAAAGCAGCACGACTGCACTGCATCTGTTTTGTTTTTTTCATTTCAAATCTATTATAGAGCTAAAACTATGAAAAGTTTGACACTGTCCAAACATTTCCAGACCTAACTGTAACAACTGCACAAGACATCTGATGGTGAATGTTATAAGGCAGTAATGTTGCATCTAGAGATACTTTTGTTATCATTCGGGATTTCATTAAATATATTTTCCTTCCTGAATTTTAGCCTGTTGAACCACATGCAACAGTTGCTTGTTGTGTTACGTGTTTGCAGGCTTTTGAGCTGTCCCCTGCTGGTCGAGACAGTGACATCATATATATTCAACCTGAAGGTGAAGACTTGAAATCCATGAAAGGCCTCTGGCCATCGTGGTTCACCCATCATACTGACAGATGCTTGCTTTTCCACATCTCCTCTCTTCTGTTTCCTTTTCACATCTTCTCTTTAAATGCAGTGGCCATTGTCAAGCCCCCCCTCCCCCAGTCTCATGCGTCTATATTCATTTATTTATTTATTTATATATACCGTCCCCTGAAGTCACAAAATGTCTGTCACATTTCTCTTCCACTCCCCACTTTTTTCACCCCTTTTTTCCACCTCTTAGCTCAGCGTCTCTTGGGAATTTTCATCTCATCTCACCTCTGTGTCCCGCTATCTTATCATCTTTGGCCCTCAGATTGGATTTCCTACCTACTGGGATACCATGCCAGAGGGAAACATTTTGATGAATTTTGCATCACTAGCGCACACACATACACACACCACATGTAGATATTAAAGACATGTATGTTACTCATTTATACACACACCTGTCAATTCTTTTTTTTTTCATACTGACATCCCTTGTGGGGGAAACATATATCATTCATGTATCATTATACTGCCTGGGGCCAAACTGTTAAGGTGCTTTGACACTGCTCATCATCTGGAAAAAGGCACTTTCTTGCTTAGACACCTTCCCTCCTCCGATCCTCTTTCAAATCATTAACCAGAACATAGGAGCATCTCAGACAGATTAGAATCAATCATAATGACGAAACCCGGTTGCAACGCCTCCGTCATTGTAGGTGTTGTCGCCCAACAAAGCAGACATGAATGAGATTTTTGTAAATCCTTTTATCATGTCTTGTAGCCTAACTAGCGTTACTTTTATCTGGAGTCAAGGCCTATTGGACAGGACCAGATTGACAAAATTACACATCTCCAGCAACGTTTGAAGCCAAATCTGCAACAGATGGAAGCAGAATCCTCTCCAGATCCCAAAATAAACCCAATTACTCAGCCAAAAGTTTAGCCCGCTGTACAAAACTCTGGAGTTGTAGATTAACAATAGGTTGGTTGAAGAGGAGGCTAGCGCAGCTCCGTGTAAACCAAATGTTTCATTTCACAGTAAAGATTAATTTGGCATGTGGAGTTGCTGCGTATGAGTCTATCCCAGCTGGGCTACAGTGAATCGGAGGAAAGGAGCCACGTCAGTCTCTCAGGTGATAGATTGGAAATCAAAGTTCTAATCATACACTCTGTGCAGTTGCCTAGCAACAGGCTTCCCCTCGCTGAACTTGTCTGTTGGCTGAGAAGAAGCAAAGATGAGAAGATGATGAGCCAAACAGGGAGAGCATGTGGAGACCGAGCCAAACTCCATGACATGCCTAACCGAATGGGTTTTTATTATTTACGAACAGAAACAATGGTGTGTTTCAAAGCAGGAACAGGTAATTAAAAAAATATGCCGTTCAAATATTTTTTGAGTAGTTTCCACAGTGCCCTGTTAGTTTCTTTTATGTTTACAAAAATAATGCATACATTGTCACTATTTTTCCCTTTTATTATAGAATATTTTTTTAAGAAAGTCCCCTGTTAGCAGTAGAGCTGATTGCTTTAGATTGCTTCTCAGAAAGCGCATAGCAGCAGCACAGCCCACATGATGTGCATAGTGATGTATAGACTTATTTTTGTATAAGTCATAATGTGAGCAGCTGGTTGTGCAGTATGTGCGTGTGCACCTTCTGCACACACATTAAAGCTAAAAACACAGTTTGGTGAACTGAAAACATCGCTTTCATCAACCTTTCAAACCCCCAAAAAATCAACACAACCAACATTTTGAAGTTATGACACGTTAAATGCTTGCATATGTGGATTTCATTAAATCTAACAATTACTCTTACTTAACATGTGCACTTTTGCCAAACTGTTCTCATTAATCATTATCAGTCTGGCAACAACTGGAAGAGTGATTGGGAAAAGATGAGGCAAAGATATCTTCTTGGGGATGATTTTGAAGGATTAACTTCATTCCTTGCTTGGTTAGTGAATGAGGACACAGGCTCTTTTTCTACTGCAATTTTATTCTGCTGTGGGAATGATCAGGGTTTTTTTTGTTGCTTGTTGCTGTGGAGAAATTTGAAACTGATTTTGTCTAGTGTGGCTGTTCATCCTTTTTAATTGTGCTGTGGATTTGTGAAATTTGGAAAGAACTTGAATTCAGAGGGGTAAGAAAACAGAATTCAGCTGACTAACATCAAGATTTTACACACTGTAACTTTAAGTCATTTTTTTTGTCCACATATTCATTCTGCAAGTAGTTGCTGCTTAATGTATGCTTATGAGCATTTACTAAAAATGAGCTTTTGAATGGGACCTATGACGTATGTGCGGTCCTGCTAGCACAACCTTGGGAAGGAAATAAAGCACAGTAAACTGCTTTGTTTCAAATGTGGTGTTGGTGAATAATCCTTTAGGAGCAGCTCCCTTGACCAACAGTGCAATAAAAATAATTGGGCCAGATTTACATGAGATTTGCTGTTTTAGTTGAATGCCTTGAACTTCCCTGCAGTATCAAGCATTATGCCAAAATTAGAATCTGTCCAAGAGAAATATCAAAGATGCGTTTGATAAAATTAAATGATAATAAGACAGTTTGATGGCTTAATGGTATTTCTCACCATTGTGAATTTGAGATGTGACGTGAGCAATACAGCCTCTGCTGCTTGAGGCAAGTAGTTGTATTTATAGCATATGCACTAAGGCAGTATAAAGAGTATAAAGAGATATATTCACTCACCTACTACCGACACATTTCTCCCTGGAGTTTAAAAATATTTCCTTAATGTCTATTATCAAATGAAGGATTTATGATGCAAGTTTACATGGGTATTTACACATCTCTTAATTACTCTTTGTATATTATAGCTTCCCTGTCCTCCACAAGAGTAGCCCACAGGTTGGCTTCTTCTGACACTGCCCCCTGGTGACAGTAAATAGTTATGGTATGTCGATGGCAGTCTAAAAAGCTGTTGGCTCTGAGAGGATCCAGTGCACAGACATGTTTAATCAATAATGCAATACATTGAAGGATCTTTAAATACTCCTGACCTCATTATCTCACTATGGGCTACAGACCTAATCATTGGAGTTTTTATATATATATATATATATATTAGCAGTAGTGATGACAATGTTTTATTCTGCTTGTGATGACAAGTAGAATTAAACATTCATAAAGAATGCTAACCGTGGTGTAACCCTGCTTCAAAGTTCAGAAAGCTGTTTTGAAAAATGCTTTTGGAAACATTTTAGCTGTTGTGCTTTGACAGTATAATATAGTGTTTTTGCCAATAACGAGAAAAGAACTATCTGATATTGTCCGAGTATCTGACTGAGAAGTGGTGTATCTTCTGCCTTTTTTCATTAAATACATTTTCTACTACTGGAAAACAACTGCACGTCAATGTTTTCTTGGCCTGATATAGTTTTATAGAGGATGAACCACAAATTTTCTTTTGCTATATTAATACTTTTTCTCTAAATGATGCAATTCCACTTGCACTCTCTTTAAATCTTTGCAGCTAATTTAGCACTATTTCCCGCCTGTGATATTTTACTCTTATCCTATATTAAATGTCAAGCTTGTAGCTATTCAGGGGTGAGCCAAGGTCTGCGCAGCTCTCTGCTTTAGCTTGTGATCTGCTCTGTGAATGCGGTTTGTACGGGCACAGATGGATGTCAGTATGGCCAAATGGAGAGTCGACCCCTGCAGTGAAGGCTGGTGCACTTTTGACTAACAGTGGATCACAGCATCTGTGCCATTCCGAAAGCCCCCAACATCACAGTCAAGTGGAAGCATTTTCACCCATGTGAAAATGGCTTTCAAAAGGAGTTATTACTGCACTTTCTGCTTTCCTGCCACCTTATGCTCCCTAATTTTATTTTGACCTCATGTGTATTTAATAATAATAAACAGATGAAATCAAAGTGAGCTTTGGCCATCACTAAGTCCTGTAAGATTCAGGAAACAGGATGTTGAACTATTTTTGTTATGAAGATGAGGCATTTACTGCAGACTCTGTAGCATCTGGCTAAGATAGATCAGTGTTTCTTTAAACTCAGTGAACAGTAGCAACATCACTCGCTCATAAACTTGCTTTTCCTGGAAAACTGTGCCACAAAGTTTGTTAAATACTATTACAACCAGAAACCATGAGTTTTTGTTGTTCCCACTGCTGTGTACAGTAGATACTTTCTATGTACATAAAAGCACATGCATAGAAAGTAATACTTACTGGAAATCAAATAAGATTTGTTAAAGACAACCTGGCTGTCTTAAATATTACAAAAAATCAATAATACAGAAACACTTTGAAAACACAAAAGGAAAAAAAATCATGCTGGACATCTACACTGATATAGACTAGGTAATGTGTCAAGGATGAAAGGATGTGACGCTGTTTGATGGAAATGAAAGTTATCAGTCTATAGAGGTCTAAATTCAAAGAAGTGTAAAAATGATGTTTAAGACTAGTTCATTTTTCCAAAATATCACTGCAGCAACTCAAATTGGTACTCAGTAGCTTTTAATGCCCCCATGTGCTTGTATGCATGCATGACAATGTTAAGACATTGTTGCTCTTAAAGAAACAATGGATGACGTCTGTGGGATCTCCTCCCAAATCTAGACCTAGGCATTATTAAGCTCCGGGACAGTCTGAGGTGCAGCCTGGCAGCCTTGAATGGACTGAAACATAATGTCCCAGAGTTCTTCTGTTGGGTTTATCTCAGGCAAGTGTAGGGGGCGGTCACTGGTACATATTGTTTCATCCTTCAGGAACTGCCTGCGTATTCTCCCTACATGAGGCCAGGCCATTGTGGTGCACTAGGAGGAACCCATATCTTATTGTGGCAGTGGCTGACAATGGGTTCAAAGATTTCATCCTGATACCTAAGAGCGGTCAGGGAGTCGTTGCCTAGCTTGTAGACGTCTGTGTGTCCTGAAGCAGCATAATTTTCTGTGTGGCACCAGTGGTGGACCTGCCAATTATGGTATTCTGTGGCAAATGCCAGACTCTACGGTGCTGGGCAGTGAACACAAGTTTCACTAAAGGATTTTGGGCCTCCCAGTCTTTTTACATCTGTTTGGTGAGAGATACTCACACCAGTGTCCTGCTGGAGGTCATTTTGAAGCTCTAGGAGTGCTCATTCTGTTCTTGTTTGCACAAAGGGGCAGATACTAGTCCTGCTGATGGTCTAAAGACCTTCTACGGCCTTGTTCAGCAGATGGCACGTAGAGTTGGACTACCTGTGCAACCTCTGTAGGGTTCCGGTATCGCCTCGTCCTACCCTACCACTAGTTATAGTCAAATGCAAAACTAATGAAAAAAAAAAAACAGTCAGAAAAGATAAGGAGGGAAAAAATGTCAGTGGGGTATACCTGTAAAACCTTTTCTGTTTTTGGGGGTCGTCTCATTGGTACCCCTCTGTTGTTGTTAAATTCATCAACAGCAAAGCAGCTGAAATTTGTTAAACTCCCCCTCTAGTACTTAACTGACCAGATCAATATCCAAGAAGTTTAACTGACGTAAGCTTGACTACTATACTCTGATTAAAAAAGGGTTCCTTTACTTTTTTTTAGCAGTCTATAACGAGCCACAAACACTGCAGAATCAGACTTTAAACCCTGTTTCCTCTCTAGTTACTGCATGGACCAGGTGCTACCTGTAGAAGATGGATGCCTGATAAGTTAGAGCTGTCATCCAGTCTCTTTTGTACACAAATCCTTCATATCGGCAGAAAACTGGCAAGATGGAAAAAAAGGGCAATAAAAAGAAGTGAACGTGCAGCACCCAGTGCTGATGTCCTCATTTCCTCCCCACCGGCCTGTTTGATTACAGTACTGTCAAAGCTGCGCCCACTCAGTTGCATTCAAGATAACTGTGTCTTTCTTTGATGATGCGCACAATGCAAAACAGAGGCAAAAAACTGAAAAAAAACCCCACAGGGCACTCACGTTTTCTCTCCGCTTTATACAAATGTCAAGCATGAAAGTGAAATACGCACACATACACACACCCGTGAACATGAGTATTATTTTTCTTATCTTATGTACTCTCTTTATCCTATTTTCCCTCTTCGCCTTTTGCTTTAGTCTTACTTACTTTATCGCACGTCCACAAATTCTCCGAGAGCCCCGATCCCATCTTATTTTTCCAGCACACGCAAACACATGACGAGCCACAGTGGAAATGAAGCTTCGGAAATGTATTCGTGTTGTGTGATGAGCGTCTGTGTGTTTCAGTGAGTCACATGTCAAATGTGGAGTGTTCTGTTACAAAAAAAATAATGTAATGAAGGTGGCTCTGCCAGCAGTAAAGAGGATTCAGTGCAGCGTGGAGGCACAGATTCAATTAGCTTTGTGGGCGCCATGAAATGGTGATAATACAGGCTGGTTGTGTCAACAAGCATCAAATCTTTCTTAGTTTCTTCTTCCTATTATTTTGGAGACTGCTTGTATCCCCCGCTATCCTCTTTCGCTGTATACTGCATCCTTTGTCCTTCATGTGTTATAGTAGTGGGGGTCACTGAGGCTGTAAATCCTTGGTAGCAGGACACGTAGCCAACGCCATTCATCAATGTAATTAGCGTTCGGCATACGACCCTGCTGCTACGGACATGGCTGCCTGCTTTCTGACAGGCTATCTAGCTCTCTCACCCGCCTTTCTCGGTGTGTCTTTGTTTGTCTCCCCGAAGATGTATGTGTACACCTGTCGCAACCATTTCACCTGATCTGTGCGATTGACTTCCTGCAGTAAAACTTTGTGTGAATTTGTGTGTGTGCATTAGAGGGAGAGAGCGACAAAGGGGTTTTGTGAGGTTTTAAAGGGTGTGCGTGTGTGTGTGTGTGTGGGGGGGGGGTTAAGGCTATTGGTGCTAAGAGGGAGCGAGCAGGCCGTGGTATTGTGACATTTGTTCATTTGTCATTTTGGTTGAGTGGTGCAGTAATTACTGCCGCTGAGGGCTCGCTCTTGTGTTTGGGGCTCAGCCAGAGAGCAAAGAGCGCTGTCAATGGGAAAACAGTGGGAGACTATGGAAAAATGCAGTTTCTCCGGAGGGACCACTTTGCTTTGTCCCCTCATCGATAACACCCCCATTGTGTTAACAGTTTGAGTCGTTGCTAAAATTACAGTATGCGGGTTTATTTATTACATTTTTGTAGGGGGATACGTTTAGACAAAATAGGATTTCTAGGATTCTAGGATTGCAAATGCAAAAAAAGCAACAGTGGACTGGAGCACCTGGCAAAGACAAAATGCATGAAATCTTCTCGTTCTCTCCTTCTCCCAAGCCTCTTACACAAGGTCGCATAAAGACACAGCGCTTGTTCTTTTTTTTGTCTATTTTCTCCTACGCCCTCATCCGTCGCACCTACTTTCTCTCATAGGCTTTTGTTAATTGCCAGGTCTTGGTTGAAGAGGTTACGAATGCTCCAGCTCTCCACAGTGAATGAATGTGGCTTGTTGACTCCAAGTCGCACTGGAGTGTGCATTCAGAATACCAGAATGCCAAGTCTATTAAAGTGGGAAGGGTTCATTTGTCACAGTTTCCACTGGTGTTGCTGTAATGACCAGGTATGTGGGTGATGAATGGCCTGACCTTTTCCTTCCCCTTATAATCAAGTGTTCCTGCTAGATTCCTATGCCTAATTTGTGGATGTCCTGGATGCAGAGACAGTTCAGAATGTGTTACTGAGTGTTGTGAATCTTGTGTAGTTACAGATATCTTTATTTATCACACATCTTTGGATTAAATGGCGTCTCAACATATTATTGTGATGTCTTGCAGCACTTTGTGTGAGTTCAGGTTAAGGTATGACGGTTCCTCGAAAGCTTGATCTGAAATAAGAATAAGCTAAAGGAGCAAGACATCCCTCTATACGAAGAACAAGACTTTAGTAGTGCATATATATGTAGCCAATGCAACATCACCCATTAGGCAGGTCACATCTTAAAACTTGTGTTTTCAACATTGCCATCAGTGAACATAATGGCTGAGGGTATAGAGAAATTAAGCATGCGGCTATTATTAGTCACAAGTTAGCTCATCCTAATTTTATTAACTCAAAATGATGAACATGTATTACAAAATGATTACCATATTGTATTCAGTACGTGAGGAAACGTATGTTAGATAGATAAAAAAAAACAATTCTACAGCAGTTATGGCTGAACTGGCCTTCATCTATTATAAATGTAAGGAGTTTGAAACCACCGGGAATCTTCCTGGAGCTGGACACCCAGCCAATCTGAGCCATCGGTGTAGAAGGGCCTAGTCAGGGAGATGACCAAACTTCTTCTATTTATAGAAGTAACATCTGGATGCCATCTGTAACATGGGGAAGTGTAACATGTGGAACAAGTGAAGTACTTTCTGAATGCGCTGTATGCTAGGGACCAAAACAGTCACAGGGAGGATTTTGCCAACCAGTTGGAGAAAACATGTTTTTCCTTAGTGACAGGTGGTCACCAGGCCTCTTTGACTGTTGCCCTGGAAATCATTGTCACAGTGACCCCAGCATTGTGACAGCTGTGGTAAACAGTGAACTGACAGGCTGCATTTACAACTGAAGAACACCAACTGTAGCATTTGAGGTGAACTGAAGGTAAAAAAATGTTATTCCTGAATTTTTGTTTTAATATGATTCATATATGTTAAACATCTTTGGTTAAAATCTAAAAAATCGGTTCGGCAGATGCTTTTTTTTTTAGGTTGCATCTGTAACAGCTCTAATAAAAACACAGTCTCTCAAAAATGTGGCATGAAACCTGAAACACACCAGTCTCTAAATTGTGCTGTTAGGAAAAAGAAAAGAAAATTGGATTAAATTTGGTCACAATTTTACAAATTGCTGCAAATTCAAATTCATCCATGTAAATGTAGAATTCATCTCAAAGCACTAGCACATTACTGCAGCTTATTTCTACAAGCAGAATGGATGGAAATTATTTGGAATAGCTCCACCGTGTTACTGCTGATATTTCTCGAAATGCTACAAAGATCTTGATTGTAACTGCAGTCATCTGTCTATATAGAAATAATTATACATATTGACTTTTCAAAAATCTCCGTGTGCTTGCATTGGCAATCCTCACACTGACAAATGCTTTTTTGGATGGCTGATGAGGTTTGAAGGGAAGTGAGAGTTTGTCTCCTCCATGTCTGTGTTCCCACGATCCAAGCGGCAGAACCTGAAGTTGTACTCTATTGTAAAGTTTGCTGTGAAAAGCCCGGGTTACGTCATCAATGTAGCCAAAGTCAATATGAAGAATTTGTGGCTTATTTGATATAGACTGCTTCATTACTAGTTTATACCTACTTCATTACTTCTATTTTGAGCTGTTACACCTCTACATTGGCAAGACAAATGCACTTATATTTAGTTGCTTGTAACAGGTAGCTGCTTGTTGCTTTACAGATGAAGCTTTTACATGTAACATATGGAATCAGTAGTCTGATATTACTGATCTCTGGTATATTGTAAGAGTCTGCTTTCATTTGCAGCTTGGCACTGTATCCACTTTAAGTGATTTCCACGGGGGTGGTGATTTGATTTTCCCTAACCAATCACTATAGAGAAAAACAATCTCTACCTAAATCAATGTCATTGTGGAGCGAAGCCAAGGAAAATGGTTCAGCAGCCTCCTCCATTTATCATACAATAGCTATACCTCAGGGCTGCTAAAATTATGAAGCACTGTCCGTTTAAATGTCTCTCTCATAGTGCACAGCTTGTAGACTGCATTAGTCCTACTGGCAGCACTGAATGAAAATTGTTAGATTTACAGCAGTGCTAATAATCAAGTAGTCAGTCCCGAATCTGTTAGTGAATGAAACTGAAACTGTAAGCGAAACAGTTTCATTATCGTATTTATCTTTATTTTGGGACAAAGAGCTAAATAATAAATTTACAGCATTCCATCAGTCAGGAGTACACATTTTCATACTGGGAGTTATATTAGCAATTATAAAGAAATTCACCCAGATGTGAGATTTAAACTAGCCTGAAATAGCATATAGAAAAAAAACAACCAGTGTAAGGCTCATATACAGGTACCATGCAAACTTACAGTTTCACTGTTTTTCCCTCCAGGACCTTTGCTCTACAATGCTCCCCCCTATTCTGTCATTCCAGATGATTGAGCTGAGAGCAAAACACACAGAGGATTATGCCCCTGTTCGATCGTGGACAGGCAGAAAACCAAGGAATCAGCATGTGTACAGGCTGCCTGGCAAGTTCACTATAATCTGGGGAATATAAGTACTGAGCAGAGTGTCTGTTCTGGGCCAGAGACAGTGGAAATCAAGAAGGTGTAACATAGTTTCTCCTCTTTCTTTGCATTTAAATCTACAGATCAGTGACAAACACAAAAAACAAACAAAAAACAGCCTAACAAATAATGTCTTCATAAGGTACTGGGTCATCTGTTCACACAATAAAACAGCAGTAATACACCTTGGCATTGAATCTTCGGGTTTGGGGAATTCTGTTGGAGGGATGGAACACAATTCTTTCAAAACATCTACTCTTATTTTCTTAGATGATGGTAGTTTAGAGCAGCGGTCCCAAACCCCCGGGCCACAGACCAGTACGGGTCCGTGAGTCGTTTGGTAACGGGCCACGAGAGTTTAAGCTCGGGTATAAAATTTATGGTTTTCTTGGTTTTTATCATTATTTTTTATCATTAACTGGGTTTCCCTGGGTCTTTTCCCGCATGTTATGAATAAATTCTTATTTTTCTTTTTGGTACCGGTACTGGTTTTATTTAGTTGTATTTATTATATTATCAACAGCATGGTGGCACAGTGGTTAGCACTGCTGCTGCACAGCAAGAAGGTCCTGAGTTCAATTCCACCGTCAGGCCGGGGTCTTTCTATGTGGAGTTTGCATGTTCTCCCCGTGTTTGCGTGGGTTCTCTCTGGGTACTCTGGCTTCCTCCCACAGTCCAAAGACATGCACTTTGTGGGGATAGGTTAATTGAAAAATCCAAATTGCCCTGCGACAGACTGGCGACCTGTCCAGGGTGTACCCCGCCTCTCGCCCTATGACAGCTGGGATAGGCTCCAGCAGCCCCCGCGACCCTGGAAAAGGATAAGCGAATGGATGGATATTATATTATATATTTAAAGGCCAGTCCGTGAAAATATTGTCGGACATAAACCGGTCTGTGGTGCAAAAAAGTTTGGGGACCGCTGGTTTAGAGTGTTCTCTAACATGTCAGTCCAAAATCGTCATATTTGTTCAGTTGGTTTGAGCTTCTTTTTTTTTTTTTTAATTGATAATAATTAGGGACATTTAAAAAGAAGCTCAAAACCAAAGCCAAATGCTAGCTGACATATTTTTAAAAATGAAATTAGTTGGTAGCATCTGATCCAGGATGAAGCACAAAGACACCATATAAGCAACCAATTTGGTAAAACAATCAAATGTGTTGCACTTCTTATTTAACCCTCTGGGGTCGCTGGACACGCTGGTGCGTCAAAATCACATGACCAATTTAAGCCAACACAGCAACAAGACGCAGCGACCCAGAGTCAAACATGATTAATAAAGAGCTGTTAGACAAAAATATGGCATGTGTCAATATGGTGTGCAGTTTGTCCTTAAAAAAATGAGGACACTGGATAACTGGAGGACAAAAGAAGAAGTGGCAGGCCTAAAAAAATCTAAATTGGATGAACAATATCTGAAAGTCATGTCCTTAAGAAATAGAAACAAATCCAGTGAAGACCTGATACAGAAGATACATCTGGCCTTCCAGGTGATTCATTCACTGTTCACTGAAGCCTCATTAAAAATGGGCAGGTGTCAAGAAGCCATTTTTATCAAAGGACAATAGGGAGAAAAGGCTGAGGTTTGCCAAATTACACGAGAACTGGACTGAAAACAAGTCTTGACGAGTTGAATTTTGTGGTTGAAAACGTCAGTATGTATAGAGGAGATCAAAAAAGAGGTCTCACGGTGAGTGTCTCGAGCCACCTGTAAAACATGGCGGAGGCTTGTCATGAGCCAGACCTCAACATTATTGAAGCAGTGTAAGTTCATCGTGACAGAGAACGAAACAAAAGGCAGCCAACATCCAAAGAAGAGATTTATGTCTTCAACAAGCCTGTAGAACCATTCCGTTAGTTTTACTTACAGAAATCACAATAGGCTAGCTTAAGAGAGTTCAATCTGCCTTGAAGAATAAAGGCATTAATTTTCAAACATTGACTTTTAAGCTTGCCAGATTGGTACAAACTGTGTTTTTGTCTTATATACAGAATTTCTATTTATGTTTGCACGTTTTTCCCATTTTCCCAGCAAAATATACGGGAATGATGGGTGACTTCAGACTGCTGCACAGTTCTACAAGGCTCGGTATAATAGGGAGAGAAGAGGGAGGAGAACTACAAATTAAAGATGTGAACATGGCACAATGGAAGATGTACACAAAGCATAGCATTTCTTACCTGCTTAAAAGCAAAAAGAGCTGACTGAAAACATATTTTCCAGATGTTTCATGCACAGAGAGGAATAGCCATTAGCATTTGATTTCAATAAAATCTTGAAAGCTTTTCCCATACTAGGTTATGCCCACGCTCTCATAAATAATTAAATCGTTACACTAATGACTTCAAATACTTCAAGTAGAATTTTTTTTTCTTTGTATTCGTTTTATGAATAATTGGAATAGAGTACAAATGTTTTTTAAATGATTTTTTTCAACTCGGCATTAAGGGCACCTGAGAGAAGAGTGTTGCTAAATCACCGCCAACATCAACAGACCTGTTAAATCTACAAAAGACTCTCATTACCGCAGACACTGTAAAGCAATATGACTTTGCAACATGTTTTTCAAATGTCATTTCTTCCAGCTCTGCAAAGTGTTGTGATGTGAATAGCTAACTAGCTCTCGGCATCTTTCAAAGATAGCGCCGCCACTTCCTAGATCGACCCTCTCCCGAACTTTTTCGAGCACACATACACACGCCGTATTGCAGATATTATACAACGGACCAGTTGACCTACTGATTTGCTCCCCTGTGCTGGCAGAGAGCATGAGGAAATGGGGTGTACAGAAACATGCATACTAATATTCAGGTAAATGTTTCTGCAAAGCGATGGCCAGCACTTTGGCCTCAAGGGGCGTTCGCATTATTTAACAGTAATGAGTCATGGAGGAACTGCCAGGTCAGTAAGTGATAATGGGAAAGGGAGTGCGAAAGAGACACGCACACACTTACACACAAGCACAGTGTTAAACGTTTCCTCCGGCAAATTTATTGAAATGCTCACTAAAAATGTTGATGACTTGTATCAAGGAAATTTCCTTATATCTGGCCTACTAGAGCTCACCTACAAACAGACGACTCTGATACTCTGATTCCGGAGGCTGATCTATGTGCTTACTGGAACTGTTGAAATCAGACTTTTTACTATGCAGTTTTTATGGGGAAAAAAATATTTTTTCCCTCTATTATTCTCCATAATTTATGGTTTTGCAGTTTGTCTCTGTCTTGATAAACATGTACAAATAGGTGAAGTACAAGTGGGGAGAGGGTCTATAACTATAACAGTAGAAAAAATACCAAAAAGCCCACACTTATTTAATAATATTATGCATTGATAACATGAATATCACAGTTATTTTCTTCAGGCAACTTGATCAGTCATCTTGATTATTATTATTATTATTAGAGAGGCAGGTAGATGCTTCACTTCCTTCTTAAAAATTAGTTTTTCATCTGCCAGCATGGGCAGGGGTTTGGTTGCATAGAACTGGCTTGCCATAGGACATTAACTGCACATGCTGACCTCTGCTTCTGATGCTCCACAGAATGCCTTGCCATGCCCTTGCCCCCCCCCCCACAGAGACACCCTCAAGGGGGAGAAAGGGGTTAACTCTCTGGCATGCCTAAGTCTGGCAAGGCAAAGCTGGCAGAGAGAGGGATGGGAGGATCGGAGGCCTGGACAGACCTTGGTCAGCCATTTTGCCCATCTGCCATTTCAAAGCCCTTAATGGCAGGCTAGCATATAAATGTGTGTCCTCTGTGGTTAGCATTCACCTCCTCACAGTTTGAAAACCCAGAATACAGAGAATAAAACTGGTAAATAAGAAAACAGACAGTTTTTTTTTTGCATATGTTTTGCTGGCACAAAAACAGATCTTTTATTAACACAGCTGGATGATCAGTGCTATTAATCAATCAGTGACAGTTCCTCATTTTCTTTTTTAAAAAAGAGGCTGAGACATCTTATCTGTGTGATCATTTTTAACCTTGGGGTCCAAGTTAGAAAGTTGAAAGAACAAAAATATGTGATTATTAAGAGTGTCAGATTTTTTTACTATAATGATCACGGCATCTATTTCCTGACTCATCCTACAGGCCTTAATCAATCTGCTTAAAACTTATTACATAACCTGCCTAGAGTACCAGGACTATCAACATCTGTATAACTTTTTCAAATCACTCAAATCCTTAACAATTACCGTATTTTTCAGACTATAAGGCGCACTTAAAATCCTTTAATTTTCTCAAAAATCAACAATGCACCTTATATTTGAATGAATATGCATTTTGGTTGTGTTTACTGACCTCAAACCTCTGATTTTTTGTGGTACATGGTGCTCAAAAATCTTTCAAAAAATGTCTTGATTGTTGGAGCATTACGGCTACCATAGTCAGGAGCCTCGTGTAATAATCTCGGTCCAAACTCCACTTCAGGTCCCAAAGTCAAACAAACACTGCGGCATCACTGAGAGTTTAAAACTGTCTGAATTATTTCATCTTTAATAAAATGATCAGTGTTGCTGCTTTACCAGGTTTAAGTTTAACATCCAGGCATCCATAAAAACAGGATGTAATAAATTTAACAGAGTTAGAAGTTAGCAGGAAGTTAGCTCGCTAGTTTCCAACTAAACATGATATACCATATTCTGACTGGGAGATTTCTGGAAAAAAATTAAAAACTTACAGCTGTGCTATTACTTCCAACATAAATGAAGAAGGGAACTAAACAGCAGTGACGTTTGTAGGGTTACTTAAGTCGGGCTAGCTGGTATATAATGATGTGCTACATGATCGCTAGCAACACAGCTATGTTAGCATAACATAAACACAGTGAAGCTGGAGGATGAACGCTAACTTTTCTCCACTCGATAAAAGTTTACGTGGGGGTTCCTGATGGTTAGGGAAAAATGCAATCGCATGGCAGGATGCTGTAAACGGACTTCAGTCAAACTTCAGTCAGGAAATTAAATGACATAATCCATCCACAGTACAAGGTTAGCCATTAATATACTGCAACAACATGGGAATAGAGCAGCTGCGAGAGAATTCAGCATTAATGAATCAACGGTTCAGAAGTGGAGGAAGCAAGAAAAATGAGATGAGTGAAGTTTGATTTATCGGACTGTTTGTTTGGTTGGTGCGCCTTATAATCTGGTGCGCCCTGTAGATATATTATATGAACTGTGACATTACATGTGCATTACATTTACTTTGTTGCTTATAAATACATTTTGCTACTGTAAGCAATTTTTAGGGCAGTGCCACTTGCCAAGTTGCCATGCATATCTGTGAATAGTGTTCATCAGTGATGCTAATAGTGATTACTTTGTTACATTCAAATGATTTGAAGCTTGCAAAGAAGAAAAGCCATAAATATATGTATTTAATGTATGTATTTATTATTCATATATCTATATATATATATTAACATATCTAATAAATATATATGCACATATGTAGGTAATACGTGTGTTCAGTCTTTAATGACAGTTAGAATAGGCTTCAGCCACCTTGTGAAACTAAGTTGAAGAAGAGACGCTATTCATCAGACATTAGGGAACATGGAAAGTGAAAATCGCGAAAGTTTTCTCATAATAACTAGAATAAGATAATAAAATCTGAAGAATATTACTATGAGGAATCATGTCACATGCAGGGACGGAAGAGATTAGCAAAACAGTATAAATGCCATAACAGCAGAGGGGATATAACTAATGTGAATGTTTTCAGTTATGGGTTTTTTAATTTCTACAAGGAGAAAGCCCTTCTGCACACAGGTATGCGTCCTCTGTGACACATGGGGTTGCTAGCCACATCTTTTTACCTGTCAGCAAATCACTTTGCAAGAGAGATCCATGGGCATTTCACATAAAACTGGGTACTCCTCTATCTAGATGGAAATAGTCATGTAAGCTGTTAAATTATGCAACTTAGTAAGATGACTAATATGCATTTAAGGATGTGATTTTGATACCACCCCTATTCAGTTGCTCATATTTACACCATCAAGCAGTGTTTTGACTGTTTGTAAAATATGCATATTTGCTTCTTTTTCTTCTTTTTTTCACCAAGAGTTAGTAATCAAAAGATCTATTCCCACACTTAAACTTCAACCAAGACATGCTAATTAACTTCCTAGAAAAGTCCTGGTTCCTCTAAAGCTTACTGATGGACATTTCATTTTCATGTCTCAGTTTGTTCCAGCTGTACAAAAGCTGGAGTGTTGCTGACACAGTGATTGCTAGGCAACCAGCAAATTGTCCATCACATTGACCTTGGTAAAACGACAACTTGTCATTTTTCCAAATTGTTTTTTGTGTGTGGACTAAACAAATGAGATATTGTGTTAATTTGTGAGCTTTACAGGTGCCAGTTTTCCTAATGGATTCTGTGACCTTGTAAGCCAAGTTAACTGTCTCCTGGCTAGGTTTTTATATTTAACAAGCACACCGAAATTGATCTCATCATCAAACTCCAATTTGTGTCAATTTTTTTAAATTGTCGTTTTAATTGATTTGGCTTTAGCAAATTACACGTCACGTTAAGGATTTCATCTACATTCTAGTGTGAATGAAACCATCTGAACACTGAGTGCCTTGTGGAAGTGAGACAAAAAACCCTCCCATCTCCAATAAAACATCTGCCTCATATTTCCACCTCTCAATCACCTTTGACCTGCACAGCCGCTACAGCAGGAATCTTTATCTAATTCCCCACATCCCAAAAGACATGTACATAATAATTAATACACGTAGTTTGCAATAACATCCAACCAAACAATGCTAAACCATGCATATAACCCGTATTTGCTCCCTTGTATATTCAGCATCTGGACACTTAAGTCATGTAATGTGTATGCAGTGCATTTGGACTCTAACCAGCGAGTTAGAAATCTGTCGCAGCACTTGGCAAAATAATGGACCGGGCAGAGGGAAAATAAAACAAAGTAGAATTTGCATTACATGAGTCGTACATTAAATATTCATATGGAGAAGTTTTATGGACCCAACGCGGAGCTGCTAGAAAGGGATTTGTTGAAAGCTGAGACAAAAGGAAGGGAAGAGGGTTTACTTGCTGTAGCTTCTCTCCCATGTAATGCATTTGGATAAAATTCTATTATGGTGTCTCAGTATATTCTGGAACTACATTTGATGCATAAATGAGCATTTAAACATAAAATGCCAGGATTCAATTGCCCCTGTCCCATTGGCGATAGTTGCAAATTACTCTGCAATACCATATAAACTTACCTGCACACACACACACATTTACTTGTTGGTCACTGAAGTAAAGTCTGACTGTGAATAAAGTGCTTCATGTGTGAGAATGTTTAAGTGTAAGAATGACTCAATGGGCTTTCAAATAGCTGTTAACCTGCTGGCATATCATAAAATGCTTTTGCAAAGACCTTCTCTGGTGCCTTTTAAATGCAGCCAGTGGGAACATCACAGCACACCATAAAACTGTGAGCCACACACTGAATCATTAGACCATCTATTAGTTTAATTAATGTATCACAATACCACCATTGTGAGGTCTTGGTCTGTATTGCCAGTTATATTCAGTTTGATCGCCTAGACCTGCACAGTTTTAGAAATATCTATATCCCTCAATGCAAAGTTAAGGAAATTGCAAATAAAGACTATTTGAATAAATGAAGTTACCCAATGTAATAAATGTCCAAAAATCCCTTGAAGCTGTAAAGGAAAATTTTGGGCAATGAAGGGAAAACAAAGACTGGCTAATGTCAGTTACAAATGAGCTTTACAGAGTGTTTGTACAACCACAACTTATTTGTACTGAAGCATGCTGTTTTGCCCTGAACAGCAACACAATTCCATTTTAACTTTTACTTACTTGTACTGTTGAATAGAAATCCTGCCATGAATTGTTAAAAAACCTTTCTACTGTCAGTGTTACTTACTTTGCATCTCGGTAGAGCTCTACTAAAACTAGGACAGCCCATATTTAGGGAGTAATCTCCTCTTGCAATAGAAGATAAAGGTAATACAGTGAAGGGCACATTCCTAGCAAACTTGGATAAAACGAGCACTAATAATTTGCCTATAATGCACAAAAGAAATGACTGAACTAGAGTCCCTTCTACATTACCTATTTTCTTCATATAATTTTCCTGATAGGTATTTTTTTGTACTGTAAAAACCCTTTAATGCCGCTAATATTTCTACCTATAATTATTATCTTTGTTGTACAGGCCTTCGTTTTGTGTTCCTGTGAAAATGTGTATTTTGCATGCCGTGTGCAGTGTGTGTGTGTGTCTGGATGTGCATTCAACGCCTCGGCCTTTAGGAGCAGGTGTGTTTTAACAAGCTAATCAAACAGTGTCCACCTGTTTTTAATTCAAGTGAGACGTTTTTGAAAGACCTGCGGGCAGCTGGTAAAGGCCGAGGATTATACCCAGCAACTGTAGAACACATGGTTGTGTCACGGAGGACTCACACATCCCCTCTTGCGCACGGGCGTGCACTCATACAGACACGCAGGATATTTTTTTTTATTTGTTACGCCTTACCCTGCAGTCCTGCAGGTTCAGGGGAACTGTAATGAGCTGAGCTGCTGCTTCAGGAATGCTTATTACGTTTCTGTCAATAAATGGCTTTCAGTCCAAGTATTTTGATCCGAAATATGAAATGAATTATCTGAGGGCTGAATGGCAGAGGCAAATCTGATCAAATTTCTTCATTATCACAAAAGAGAAAAAAAGATTTTCAGTTTGCAGCTTGTGGCAGAAATGCTTACGGCAGATGCATTAAAATACATTTGGTGAATTGTTATTCATATAGCAATGTACCTCGTGACCTTGTCATTCGGTATGTGCTGTCAGATTTACCAATGTTCCAGCCATAACTTTGTTTGACTGTGCTGTTTCAAAACTAAACTGAAGCTACTAATGGCTGACACAAGAGTTGCAAACAGAAGCCATTTTTAAAAATTGTCTCTTTCATTTAAACTATTTCTTTAGTTTTGCCTTTTGTCTGTAACTTTTCCTTTTTTAAAAACCTAAATGCTCAAAGGGTTTGCAAATGATGCATGTGCCATGTATGTGCACTGCTTAGATACATTAAAGGAGTAATTAGTGCTCTTAGGCTACGTTCACACTGCAGGCTGAAGTGCATCAAATCTGACTTTTTTGACCCTATGCGACCCATATCCGATCATGGTATGACAGTGTGAACA
>VUQR01024506.1:56148-69996 GCA_015108515.1 Hemichromis elongatus
TAAACTATTTCTTTAGTTTTGCCTTTTGTCTGTAACTTTTCCTTTTTTAAAAACCTAAATGCTCAAAGGGTTTGCAAATGATGCATGTGCCATGTATGTGCACATGCATCATGTGCACATACACATGCTCCTTTAAGCATTAAAGGAGCATTACTCCTTTAATGCTTAGATACATTAAAGGAGTAATTAGTGCTCTTAGGCTACGTTCACACTGCAGGCTGAAGTGCATCAAATCTGACTTTTTTGACCCTATGCGACCCATATCCGATCATGGTATGACAGTGTGAACAGCACAAATCCGATATTTTCAAATCCGACCTAGGTCACTTTCGTATGTGGTACTGAATCTGATACATATCTGATGTTTTAGAAACCGACTGGTGTTTGAACGGTCATGTCGCATTAAATCCGTCTTTTACGTCACTGACACAATTATCGGCGCAAGAGAAGACAAACAAGAAAGCGTGGCGGCGGAAACTGGAGACGGAGTGAGTCAATGGACAGAAACTGAGGTTTTGGACTTGATTAGCATATATGGAGACAATTCTATTTAAGCTAAACTTTAAGGTTCGTATTGTACCCAGGGTGTTCGCCATTTTTACTTCCGTAAACAGAGCGCGTTGTGCGTGATGTCTTCTTTTGCGCATGACGGCCGCTTTGAGGGCCGTGAACCACTTACAGTAGAGCATGTTTGCTGTAACATTTTATTTGTAGTATGAACAACCAGACAAAAAAAATTCAGATTTGATCAAAAAATCGGAATTGAGCATTAAGGCCTGCAGTGTGAACGTAGCGGGGGTTATGAAGTGGTGCACTAGACGGGCAACAATGAGATAACTCCCAACAGAGGAATGGGTTAACAGGTGGAAGCCGCTGATATTTATTTCCTCCTCATTAATTCTGACTGGCTTTTTCTTTTCACTTTTGCATTTGGCTGGGGTCAGTGTCACTATTGGCAGCATGAAGCGATACCTGGACTCTACAGAGGTAGAGCAGGTAGTCCAACTCCTACAGGATGGCAGAGGATTTGCTGCATCTTCCAGCACATTCTCAATAGCATTGAGGACAATGTAGGAGAGAGGCAGGTTAGTTTAGGAGAGATGAACAGGGCCAAAGAATGCCCTTAACCCATCAACAGGGATGATCAGGATGAGCAGTGACCGAGTCCCTACAAAATGACCTCCAGCAGACCACTGGTGTGAATGTCTCTGTCCAAACATTCAAAAGCAGACTTAAAGAGGGTGGCCTGAGTGTTTGGAGAAGCCATGGAACATGTTATGCTTCCTGTAACATCGTTCATCATGACCGGTTTGGTTGTGGGTCAGTGATTGTTCAGGTAGGCATATCCATGGAAGGACACAGGGACCTCTACAGGCTGACTCTCATTAGGTGTTGGGATGAAATCCTTGGACCCAGTGTCAGACCCTATTGGTGGTACAGCGGGTCCTGGGTTTCTCATTCTGCATGGCAATGCCTGGCCTCATGTGGCGAGAGTATGCAGGCAGTTTCTGAAGGATGTAAGAACTGATATTATTAACTGGGCTCCATGCTTACCTGACCTAAAGCCAACAGAACACCTCTAGGACATTATGTTTCAGTGGCTAGGTTGCCCCCGAGACTGTCCAGGAGTTTAGACATGCCCTGGTCGAGTTCTGGGAGGAGATCTCCCAGTGACACCATCTGTTGTCTCATTAGGAGCATAAGAGGGGCCATACACACTATCATAGTACAATTCTCAGTTGTTGCAATGAAATTTTAGCAAAATGGACTAGCCTACCACACCATTGTATCACTTTGATTGATTACACTTTGATACATCTCTCTGTAGGTTGATAATTTGCATTTCCATCAAACAATGTGGCATCTTTTCATTTCTACCTCAGTCCAGATCAGTATAGATATACAGCATGACTTTTTTCCTATCAAGATCTGATGTGTTTTTCCTTTAATTTTCTATAATAAAAGTATAATTGTAAATGTGGATTTGACTGCTTGCACGTGTCTAAGAAACCCAAATACCAGCCCAGCACTTGCCTCTCACGTGCTGAGTCTCCTCCTCCTCTCCATTGCAGTATTGATTTTTTCATTTCTTTTGCATTTTTCCCTCCATTCTATCTTCCTTGCTCATTGCCCAACCCATTCTTATTATTTTAATGATGACAGACTTATGCATTGACCAGGCGCATGTAGAGTAATTATGGGGAAATGAACCTGCAGCATGCACGGGCCATTGACCAGCACATTGACTTTGACTGCCACCACAAGCAATTAAACTTAAGCTGCGGCACATCTACTGTATAGAGGGAGCCACCTTTATTTAGTATTACCCTCACACACATGAAAACAGCCAGGCTGGATACAAGGTCACCAGAGAACAGTTATTTAGCATATATACATTTTTTTAAGGCTCCAAACTGCATTATGCTTTCTCGGAATCAAAATGGAACATCTTTTGCCTTAAAAAGTGTTTTTCCCCACTTTTTTCCCTTCTCACCACCTAGAGTAAACACCTTTACCATGCGTGAAACACTGCAGAGGCAGCAGACATGAGCTTGGCCCTCCCAAAATGTGGACTTCTAAGTCCAAGAACCCTACAAACTGTTTTGACATGCTTTTATCAAACACTTCTGCCCTGTAGCTGACAGCGAGGCACCGACAACAGGAATATAATCCATCTGTCGAGCCATCTCTGAGTCACAGAGTGCTCATCCTCTGGGATGGGTGTGGACAGTTGTGAGTCTGCAGCTATGGTTGTTCAGTCTAATCAGTTTAAGGGGGAGTGTTAGTGAGAAGTTAGTCTGCCCAAAGCTGGAGGGATTTAAGTTTGAAAAAAAAAACAAAAAAACACAAAAAACCCCTAAAAACAGCTGGGGTTAGCAAAAGGGCATAGTACACTTGTAAAAATAGAAATGCTGAAAAGACCCATAAGGGTGTTGTAAACTGAACTCATTGGACTATTGTTAAATTAATTGTTAAATAGGTCGAACCGGCCTTACTCTCGATATAGCCATTAAGAAGTGAACACAGAAGTGGAATCCCAGCCATCTGTCAAGGGTTTTTATGGAGTACTGATCTGCAGCTTGGGACATCATGAATGAATCACTCAGCTTTAGGTTTTGTTTTGTTTTTTCTTTTAGAAATGTTCTTATAGTCAAAGTACAATTTTCATGAGGGTCCACTAGCTTCCTCTTTCAAATAGAGTTGACATGTCCTCTTTACAGTGATTCTCTACTGAGTACTGAGCACTCTTAGAAATAAGGCTAGCAAAGGGGTTCCTCCTCAAGGTCTAATTCTGCTCCCAAACCACTATTCATGGGTTCTTGAATGATTCTTTGTATTATCTAAAGGTTACATTAAAAACTATAGTTTAGAACAAGTATAAATTAGATATTAGTTTTATAAACTGCATTTATTCACTAAGTTTGTCAGTTTCACCATATAATAGTTAATTGCATACCTGTGTTTGGAGGAGATGCAGAGAAACTGAACCTCTGCTCCCCCTCGGGAATGACTGGTGTATGCAAGCTGAGAGCTGTCAAACGGCTACCTAGGAGTGGACGATATATGGGAGCTGAGATCTACCCTACATGGTCTGTCCACCAGGCTTAGAGATATATGCCTTGACTGCTACTTTTTAAGGGTAACAGTTACATCATCACACATCCTTTTCTACAAAACAGATGAACAGCAACATAGTGTTTCTGCACTTCGAATAATAGCCTTGGTAATGGGTCTGTTCACTCCACTTTACTCTGCCCACTCACCTGTCTAGAAGCTTGATTTCAGTTGAATTCAATTTTTTTTCTTGCTTTGTTGTGTTTCCTGACCTTTACCTGTCTCTGCTCCAGTGGAGGCTCTTGAACAGCCATATGCAGTTGTTCCACTGGCGCCTTTATTTCCTGCCCCTACTGCACTTATTGGATCATGTATACTTTGTTGGTTGTAGGAGGCTTGTGATTTCATTTGGTTTAATAAGTGGGGATTGGCAGGAGGTAACTAAAACTTGTTTCTTTTCTTTTTTGTTGTTGTTTATACTATATTAGTAAGCATGTAATTTTTACCAGCTGAATACTGTCTTATACAGTTGGCTTGTTTCCTGTCAGTCATGTTGCTAATTCCACTGGTTTAATCTTTACTAACTTCAGAACAAAAAACATATATGTAAAAAAGTGTATTACTTTATAATTGCAATATAGCTTGTGAAAGTAAAGGATGACCATGATGGTTGTACCAGGAATCAAATTGGGTTATCTAAACATATTCTAGACAGGACCTTTATTTCTAAGAGTGTTTGTGCCACTAAGCTTCAGGTCTTACACTGAACAGCAGTGATTAAGTAGCCACTCGTGTCATCCATTCATGCTCACTGTGACAGAATGAAACACAGGCTATACTGGGCTTGGATGAAAGATGTAAAATACAGGAAGATGTGACCCACAGTGTAATGTCTGCTTGCATTCATCAGATGTGACAGATGATGGTGAACATTTCAAAGCTAATGTCTCAAAATCAAACCTCCTGTTCTGCTGTCCTTTTTCATTCATCCAACCCGGCTCTGGAATTGTAGGGACCATGTTTCCCTATGTGGTTTTCTCTGCTTGTCGTTATGCATTTTGATATCCCAATCTCACTGAGAGTTTTATGTGAGTGCAGAGTTGCATATTTTCTGGAGTGTGCCCTCCAGGCACTTTGATCCCTCTTCCCTTCTGAGAGGGTTTCAGAGGAGTGGATTAGTGTTAGGTTGACTTTCAAACAAACTAGCCTACTGCTAGACTGGCACTGCGGCTCTTACAGACCTTCTTAGTGTCCGGGGAACTGTGAGTACATATTGACTGAACACCTGTAGTCTGGGGTTTTTAACTGCCTGATGACGCAGTGTCTGAGGGAAAGTGATTTCACACTGTCACAGTACTGACGGGTCAGCATTTACATCAGGGCTGACACTCAAACTGTAATTGTTGAGGTATTTCATTCTGAACAGAAATGATGGCTTAAAATAGGACAGTAAAATATGGTAAAGGTAAAGTCTGTCATTTTCTTTTAGCTTTTTTAATAGAAAAAAGAATTTTGTGCTCACAAAAATGATTAGTGTGTTATTACATGATTGCATTCTCATAAACCTAGAATTAATCTTTTAAAACATACGTAGAGGAGGGCGCCAGTTTCTGGAAGCCACCACTTTGCCCCGCCATCTTGAATACAGTGGCAGATGTTGACATTCACCTAATTTTGTTTTATATATGTGGCTGCAGACTGGTCACATATGTAGTATACTGGAGGCAAAGGAGAAGAGAACTCATAGGTGTTTGTGGAGGCAAATTGTAATCAATGTCTGCACCGTCAGACAAAAGATACGAAAGACCATACCTGTGTTTTGTCATGTGAAAAGAGGGCACCTTCACTAAAGAAGCAAAAACTTGGAGGAAAGAGACTACTGACTGGCATCTTAATAAAATATCATCCTCTTCCTCCTCACCTCAAACCTCATCTCCTAAACTGAAGTCAGGGGTCTAACATACCAATGCTTATTTTATTTTAAATTTGTCGGAATTATTCATTTTTAGCAAATTAGACATGCGATCCTCCTATTTCTGGATAGCTGACAATGAGCTGGCTAAACAACAACAGCTAGTTATAAGCTAACATAATGCAGACTAATATTAGACTCGAGTAAAAATCCTTTTGATAAATAGTTTGAACGCTTTCTTACATTACATCAGAATTTATTTACTAAGTGTCATTTACTAAGTGTCCAGCAGTGTTAGTCAAAATGTCATCAAAGTGGATCTAACACTGGCTAACAATAGCTAACAACAACAAAAACAGCAGTGCTTACCAAGAGAAAACTTCAGGATATCCACAGCAACTCACCTAAATATTACTGTCACTGGACAGATATGAGCATTGCTGACTCATTAACTTGTAGCTTATAGCTTTCATAAAGTTTTACAACCTCCTCCACAGTAAAAAGACATGGACATTTTCCACCCGTCATATTGACAGCTGAGGTAAACAGTGGCTCTACATCCTATCCAGATAGCAAGACTCCGGGCAGATCTGGAGTCAATTGTTTGCTTGCTATGTTTTTGAATTTTTGAGGTGACTCGGGGATAGTATTTAATTGACACATAGTCGTTTTTTATTCCTTATTTATTGCAAATTGTTGATTTTATTCAAATATGTTACGCCAGCCAACCACAGCTGTTATGGGGTACTGTACCAACTAGTAAGTAATTAATGGAACAAAAATAATTGTGAATCACAGCGATAAATTAACTCATATTGTTGCCAGTGTAGTGTTTGTGATGTGTCTTTTGAATTAAATGCACTTCACCAAATGTTTGCATAAAACTTTATGGCAATCCCAACATTTCAGATTGACTCCAAAAGTGATTAAGTTCTCATACATTCATATGTTAAAACGCCCAGGTTTACAGCATTTATAAGCATGCTAACAGCCTGGTACAGAATATGGTTTTACCTTTTATGGCTAGTCTTATGGATAGTCACCACTTAATAACAACTTTGCAGGTGGTGAGTTTTAATTTTTTTTATAATTCATCCATCTGGATACTGGAGTTAGGTCATGCTGATCGACCTGTGTCCTGACACACTGTAGCAAGTTAACCTCTGTCCAGGTTCCCTTAATTGTTGCCAGTCTCTTCTTGTGGGTATGCTTCTTCACATAAAGCGAGCAGAAGAAACAATCATGAATACATGTATATATTTTTTGGATCCCAGTTCCACGGTTACAGACACGTACAAGAGCCAACATTTTAATGTAGCTAATGTATCTATTTCAGGGAAGGTAGCATGTCAGAGAATAATCACATTTGAAGAGTAATTAAAGTTGAGGCCTGGGCTTGAGGCATTTTTAATTGATTACACTGGATTCTCTCTGAAATAAGTTAAATACTGTCCTAAAATGAATTCCATTAGTCTTTCGCTCACTATTTATATTCACTTGCTCTCCTCTTATTAGCCTGTTGAGATGGTTGAGATTAAATTGCCCCATACTATACCTTTTTTCGCACTTCATCTCTCCACTCCCTTTAGCTCCACTTGCTCTATTTTTCTCCTCTGCCCATAACCCATTTATAAGACACCCATTGTAGTTTGCAGAATCACCTCACTGTATTTATATAATGATATTATAGTTACTGTAAAATATCGGTTGGCTGCATCCATGTCTGAAGCACAAGCCTAGCAACCTGTACTACTGGTTAAATTGTCAGGGAACCTCACTAATTTGCAGCTGATATGTTTATTGAGTCATTTGTGCAACTTAGCCTTAAAGGTATTAAAAAAAAATCACTTTGCAACTTTTTTCTTCTTTTTTTCGAAATGGATCACCCTGACCTAACTTCAGGCAAGTCCAGGAATCCAATAAAAGCCAATAGTGTGAATGTCGACTTACCCTAAAGGCATCAGTTTCCAATTTGCCATTGGCAGCACTTTTGGGAGGAATTTCTTTCAGGGTTTTCTTCCCCTCCCATACCTGGCACTGTTGCCAGTGTGAAATTCCCATTCATCATAATAACCAGTGTTGAGTGTCCATTTATCAAGCTCCGAATGCCAGTGCTTTACTGTAGAAAGTTGAGCCAAGGGGATTTACCTTCTAATGACTGTTATAAAACCTAGTTATGAGACAAATTAGACAACAAGGGAGAGGAAAGCGAGACCCCATGTCCCCGTACGCTGTCGGAATGTTATAATCCTTAAATGCTATTCATAACAATCAGAGTGCTGTTTTCTTGGCCTTTTTTTTTCCTGCGGCTGATTGCGATTCCTTTTTAGCAGGTAATCACTTCAAAGAAGACATGCTCAAAGAAAAGCACACAAATGGGAAGGTTTCATATCTCTGACTCCAATTCATGTTTTCATTTTTTTTTTTGCTTGTTTGTTTTATTTTGTTTGGTTTGCGTCTTCTGAAAAATCGCTCATAGATCCTTGCTTGATATTTTAAGTTAATCATTTGTATTCACTCTAAAGCTTGCTGTCAACACCAAAAGACACACAGTCTCTCTGTCTCACTGTCTTTCTGTCTTGTGCTCTTTCATTCTTCCTAACTTCAGACCTTGTGACTGGGGTAATATATTAATGCGATGAATCTCCGGTGAGGCACCTTCACCAGTAGACTAATCTGTAATGCATGCCTGTTTGAGCTTTATGCAAGCCAACATGAATTTGCCCAAAATGTGATTAATACAACCTCTATATCCCACAAGGTACCCCGCTTTGATGAATTAACAAATCGGGTGCGAATGTCTCCCATTTAATCATGCTGAGAGATGAAATGCTGGACCGGTGGGGCAGGCTGGGTGAGTGTATCCGCAGTAATCTTTTCCAATCCATATCCCGGCTAAGATGAAGAGCAAGTGATGACTTGACATCTACTTTGCTCGATAGAAACCCAAATGGTGGACGTCTAAAAAAGAGATGAAGGAAACAGGAAATAGGTAGCTGCTTAGGCAGACGTGACCTTCTTTAAGTCAAACTGCTTGTGCCAACTGCAACTGTATGCGTCACAGGATTTTATTATCTCAAAAATCAAGTTTAAAGTGTTTGCTCTTGATTTAGAGAACTGTGCATGTTCAGTGATGCTTTTAAGATTGTAACCTTGCAGGGGTGAAAAGCTGCAAGTATAAGTATTCCAGACCATAATACAGTAAATGCCTTTATAAGAATAATAACTGAGGGTCAAAGAAAGAAAATGAAAGAGGAAATGGGCAAACAGGAAAGTAAATACAGATGAAAAGCATGTGAAACTGGAAAATGATAGAGAGCAAGAGACACAGAAAGTTAACAAAAAGAAAGAAGGAACGTTTAACTGTGAAAATGGTGGCTAAGCTGGAAAAAAAGTTGAGGAAACCTTGGAATTAGAAGTGGATAAATGAGAGGAAATAAAGAAAGCAGCAGGTAGAAGTGGAGGATGATTCAGAAATAAAGGTTTTTCTGAAGGAAGAAGAAGATGTGGAAAATAAAATTGAAAGATAAAATTCTGCAAAAGAAAAAGTTATGGAAGCAGAGGAGGATCAAGAAAAAACCCCCGGTGGAAATTAAAAATTAAAACACACAAAAAGTGGGAATGGAAATGGAGGAGTGGATGGTAGATGAAATTGCAGTGAAAATAAGGATGTAGAAGGTGAAATGGAAATGGAAGAAGTTGAAAGCGTGTTGGAAAAAGAGGAGGTGTAAAGTGCAATATGAGGACGTTAGGAAAAAAAAACACTGAAGAAGAAGGAGTCGGGGGGGGGACTTGAAAAATACTTGGAATACTTGGAAGTGGAAGAGGAACAAAAGCACAAATGGCAGAGGAGGGGTTGTATACTACATGGAAGAAAATAGGTTTATGGGGAAAAAGCAGTGGGAGTAGAAGAGGAAGATGAAGAAAATGTGGACGTTGAAGATAAAAACTGAAGTAAAAAGAGGAGCTGGAAGTAGGAGGGGATAAAGAAGAATACAAAAAGTTTATCAAATATTCCAACAGCCTCCAACTTAGTCAACTTTTGTCTTTACTAGTTCTTGACATCATGAAAACTAGAACTTTGACAGTTTTTTCCTGCAAGGAGGAAATGTTTTACCAAGTCAAAATCCTTCTCCTAAATCAGCACTCAAAGTTTGACACTGAATAATTGATTGCCGCTGATATTTCAAAGGGTCAAGCCCATCTGAGGAGGTTTTAATGTAGCATTGAATTTGCACACATGAGGGCTGAAAACTTGTTAGGAAGTTTCTTGATTCACCTAGAGCAAATCAATATATCTTGCAGGGCTTGAAAAAAGGAGAAAGTTCTCTCCCTAAAATGTGTTCAGGTGTAGGAGAAGGAATCGAGTCATTTAACAACTGAAAATGAACATGTTTATTAGAAGAAATGTTTTTTTGTTTTTATTTAATTCTAATATTTAGAGCAGGATTAGGACTGACTGCAGATATCACAACGGGCTACTTCTGTCAAATCCACAGTGTCAATGTGCCTTTTGGCATTAGTGCCAAACGGTAAGTGGGTCATGGCAAACTCGTGCATGACTGGGTACTCTTAATGCTTTTTTAGCATTCAATGCTAATATGTGTTGTTATTTGAAACTAAACCACGGCCTTTCCTTAAACTAACCATGCAGTTTTAGATGATTAAATCTGCCTCATATAAAACTGAGCTATGCGAAAACAAACAGTACAGCATGAAACTCAAAAACTGGAACCCTAAATTGTGCTCTCCAGGTTTCAAGTTGTGAGAATGAAGCTGTTTAAAACCATCCTGGTGTGTAACATAATGCAGGTTTTTTAGCTAGTGCCCGAGTCTGCTCTTCATGAGCGAAGGTTTTCTTGAACCTCTGTGCTCTTTTGGACTCACGTTGACAAGCCCAGCAGCTGAGAGATAATCGTCCCATTTTTAGAGACCAACAAAATCTAAACAGTAGGAAGTTGGAGGTTTACTAATGGCATGAATGGCTGGTTTATAATCAATTTATCATTTCTTTTTTTTAACTTATTGTGATTTATTTTCTTTTTTTCTAAACAATGATACATTTTGCACATCTTCACTGTTACTCTCATTAATCTAGTTATTGTTCATGTGTCAACAACTTTGTTTTTAGTAAATACAGTATTTATTCCTAAATGAATAGTAAAGTACTGCCAGTGTTGGGAAGGTTACTTTTAAAATGCATTCCACTACAGATTACAGAATAAATGCCCCAAAATGTAGTTTCTAACGTATTCCGTTAAGTTACTTAATGTGAGTAATGTATTCTGAATACTTTGGATTACTTAATATATTGTAATGTTTTTTACAATTACATGAATGTACCTTTGCTGTGTGATTTATTACTATTACTGAAGGCTACTTGCTACTGAGCTAAAAGTGGTGTTAGCTTAGGTTTGCTTATAGACTGCTTTCAGAACGGCACATGATTATTTACAGCTAGCAGCTATCCATCAAGTGGAACAGTTTGCAGTCTATCAAATAACCAAAGCTAACACCACTGTTAGCTCAGTAGCGAATAGCCTTCAGTAATGGTAATAAATCACACAACAATAGTAGATATTAGACACTAAAGTCATGCATAATCCAGGTAGCTACCACAACTAAAAAAGGGAATTGCAGTAGGCTAATATTAGTTTTTTAAAAAGAACTTACTTCCAGATTTATCTTTAGGTTAGAGTCTTTTGATGCTGAGAGCAGCTTGGTTGCTGGCAAACAGAGTGTGCATTGCATGGTCAGATTTTGCCCATCCCTTTCTTCTTTAAATATCAAGTGGTGTCGGAAGAAATGCATTCCTGCCCATGCACTGCTGGCTCTGTTTTGCTGGCTTCAGGTCCACTGTGTAACTGATGACACCAACATTAACAGGACACTTACATTAGAACCTCTTATTTCAACAAGTAACTATATTTTAATAATCACCTTTTTAAATGGTAAGTGTAACAGAATACAGTTACTTATATTTTGTATTTTAAACACGTAATGCCGGTACTCCCCAACACTAAGTACTGCAGAGAGGTCTGTTCTTAGTGCAACTAAGATCCTAACATGACAGGGTCTTGGCGAGCAATGTGTATTTCATGACACACAGACAAAAATGAGCTAAACACCAATTCTGATCATTACTTGTTCAAAAGTATGAATTCACACAGTAACTTAGATTGAAATGTGAGAAAAAGAGAGTATCTATTTACCCTTAATTGTATCCAACAGTTAACAATACCATTAGGCTCTTAACAGCATAACAGAAGATTAGTTTAGTTTAGTCCAAAAACAGCCTATTCAGTGCACTGAAGTAGCATTATTGAAATGTGTAAACAAGCCTATTTGCTATTAAAGTAGGTCTGCTTTATTAGTACATAATAAATGCTTCTTTGTGGATGTGTACATGCACATGAACCTATATTTTTGCTATATGTGTCAACAAAAAGTAAAAATAAAGCAGTACAAACAAAGCCACTGTGCTTTGCTGCAGTCTTGTGTGTGCAGAGGGGAACAGATCTCCCTCAGAGGATCAGCTTCTGTTTAACTACAGGATCTAAAATGCGTAAGAACAGCAGGAAACTTGTTGACACAGTTCTCTGCTTTAATATCAAGATCTGGTCTTACACAGAGCCGTGCTTTGTAAGATATTTTACACCACTACCTGGAAAGAGTTCCCTGAGAGCTGACTTTAGTTGAAGGAAGATGTAATAATGACGACTTAAAATGAGATTATTATGGATTGATATGAAGCAAAGATCGCTCCTTGAGTAAGTTTAACATAATGCATGGATCAACCCCAATCAGAAAAATCACAGCTGTTTTATCAAGCTGTCTAAACGAACCTGCTTAAATAATGAAGATACATCCAACAACATATTGTGTTAATATTAATAATACACCCATAGAAAATTATTTTAACTATGGCTAGTTTAACTTTCTTTACAAAACACTGTCTGTGTCTGTGGAATCTGACTTCTTTTTTTTCCTTATATGTCTGTGGCTTGAATTAAAGGAGACGCCGCTTTGCTGACTGCTCACTGTAGATACCTTTCCTAAAGCTTGGCTATCTCTCCGTACACTATGGGTATTTTTAGTGGCCCTTATCTCTTTATTAAACATGAGGCACGCTGCAGAGGCTTACGCTACACACCTGAAATATTTTGGCTTAGGATATTGCATACATGTGAATGGAGGGTGTGTGTGTGTGTGTGTGTGTAACTTCTGGGTGCGATGAGGTAGGGCTTGTTTCTGAGTCAAATCCATGCCCCCCCTTTTCCTGTTTTGATGAGCTGTAACAGAGGGAAATGGCAGAGGTAATGATAGCAGTAGGAGAACAGTTGAGAGAGAGGAAAGGATGGGGAGATAGATAGATGGGTTGGATCTTTGCAGTTCCCAACTATTGCCTGTAGCATGCCCTAGTACAGTAAAAGTTTTACAATATCCCCACTATGGTTGAATGATAACACATACATAAAGCGCAGAAAATCTCTCCATAAATGAGATCCTGTTAAATGTCCCATGATATTACCCTGATATATCACAAAGCAGCTAGTATGCAGAGCAGATTATTTTTCTCATCTTTCATCTTCATGAACCATCAGTCCTGTGGAGCATTTCAGAAAAAACTCTTTTGTACAACCCATCCCTTAATCAGCATGTTATGGCCTGACCTCTTGTATCCTGCACAAGCGGGGGTGATATAAACTGCCTTTTTTTTTTTCTTTCTTTACTCTGGACTTTAGAAGTTGTCTCGACTTAATTACAGTCTGTTATGAGTCAAAGATTAATCTGTGAGGAATTCTAATCTGGTCTCTGACTCGGAGAGCACAAAGTCTGCCCTCCAGAGAGTGACCACTATACCCCTTTTAACAGCAGACGTGTACTGCATATTGATTATAATGTCAGTGCACGCTTTGATATGCACACCATCTTGTTGGGCTGGTGTCAGGAATGAAATAAAGAGGGAGTTCTTAGTCACGTGGAAAACACAACGGGAGAGCAACACTGGTAGAACAGGGCTCAACAGCATTTGAAAATTAAAACTATATGTGTGCAGACTATGAAATGTAAATCAGAGTGTGACTAAATATATATCGTGTTTCAGATTTAAATGAAAAAAACAGGATTTGATAATAGTGACAATGATACTGCCATAACGGTTTTATTTATGGTCAATCTAATGCAAAAACACACACACACACACTGTGCGCCTACAAGGGAGCACCATGACTGTTACAGTGAACCCAGCTGTAGCGAATGAAAAGGCTTTTGGTTAATTCCAGCTGGGTTATGCTGACAACAGCAGCATCTGCTAGTCTAATCACAGTCAAAACCTTTGCAAGTAAAAGGTCCTTTATCAAGCCACATGTTTGATAAAC
>VUQR01024506.1:70016-94032 GCA_015108515.1 Hemichromis elongatus
CATTTTTTTAAAAACAAAAAAAATAAAAAAAAAAACAAACACCCCCCCCCCCCCCACACACACACACAAACACTGTTTTAACCAGACTCCTTCCAGTTTGTTTTACACAGCAACAAGGTAATTGAACTAAGAACCTGCTAAAGCATGTAGACAAACTGTTTAAATGTGGTAGGTATCCTGCAAATTTTGCTGCAGAGCAGCAGAATCCATTCCCCAGTACCCGCAGCATGCAGGGGTGTGTCTAACAGAGAAGGGTGCACTTTTTAAAAATCTTTAGTTACTAATTAGCTTGCTAATTTGTCAAAAACTCACACTTATAGAGACATACAACCAGTCATGCTCATATTTACCCTTACAGGCAATTTAGACTCACCAGTTAACCTAACATGTATGTCTTTGGACTGTGGGAAGAAGCTAGAATATAGAAAGAACCCACTTAGACATGGGGAGAGCAAGTTCCACACAAAAAGAACCCAGGACCGTGTTGGCATGAGGGGATAGTGCTAACCGCTGCTCCACTGTGCTGCCCAATTTCCTAATTTCTCAGGCTACTAAACATATCCATGGGGCTGGAAAAAGTGTGATCTACTCGCCTGGCGGTTCCGTGCGAAGAAAAGAAACACTAGTATGGAACGCGATTAACTCTACTTGTTAAACTGAGCTTGTAATGATGCTACTGTGAGCAGGTTAATAGAACACGGGGGGTTAGCTGTTACCTAGTAAGCTAGCTAGAAACAACACTTCTGGTAAATATATTCACCTGTGCTGATTGTATGCTTCTGGCTCTGGCTATAATACAACCAACCCCCCTATTTAGTGTTGCTGCAGCTCTGCACAGAAAGGTCAAATGAGGTAATGAGAATGACCGGCGCTGTCTCTCCTCTGTCAGTGCTGAAGGTATTTCTGTTTATGAGGACAATGCAGGGCACATTGGAGAGAGGACCTCTTGTAACTGACCTGGAAGTGCTTGGCTATCATGCTTGGCTAGGGTTAGGCTTCCACCAACTACTTAAACTTGTGTGAAAGAGATGGGGAACAAACATTGTGTGGAATATCGTGTGCACACAACAATAATAATACAAAATAGTAATATCCACACACACACACACACGCATTTTATTTTATTTAGTATTTTTTATCATATTTACCTATATGAAGAAGCTGAACAATTTCCAAATATCAAATATTTACTTATATAATACTAACATTTTGTAAAAATAATAATTATATATACTTTTAAATTTATTATCAAACCTGCATGTCACAGATTTAGGTTGTGAGTTAATGTTTGAATAAATTGGTTCCAATTTTCAACATAACTTTTTACCCATAATAATACAATCACTCCATACATATTTACTTTAAAAAAAAAAAATAATAATACTTTTTTAAATCTAAAACTACCCCCTTAGGATATTTCTTATTTTTTTAGTGTCAGTTGTTGTTCCCTGGAATCCCTGTGTGGCTATTGGTTATGTTGTTAAGCATGTCAGTTCAGATTTTTTGTGTGCTGTTCTTGTTTTTTTGTCTTATCCTCTGGTAGTTTGCTGCAATAAGCCATTTTACAATTTCTCACTAGGTTTGTCAGTTTTGTTTGTTTTTTAAGTTCGCTCAGCTTCTGTTGTTCTTCTTTTTTAAAAACTTCTAGCTGATAAGTTCTTTTTTGTAATAGTACAGCTGTGGCATTGATTTATGGCCAGTGCTTGAACTGCAAAGAAAAAAAAGCATAATAAATTTGAATAGATTTAGCACATTTATTACAAACACACACACAGAATATAAACTGGATATATTTTATTACATAAATATCTCAAGGAGGCTCTTCAAATAGTAACTTAGCAATACGTTAAAAGGCAGTGCTACACAGCCTACTTTGTCTGATCATTTCAACACCTTTTGAGCCCACTGACTATACCTGCACTAGTGATATGCATGTAAACATTGGTAATGCTTAGGTTGGCCAAAACAAAAACAACCTCTTTACTTTGGATTTTTATAGAATGACCAAGTAAGATAAGAGGGTGGAGAGTTAAACTTATCAGGTAAAACACCCATAGCAGACAGCAGTCAGCTCTTCTTACCCTTTATAATAATGTCCAAACAGCTGGGTTATAAAAAAAAATGTTAAAAAAAGTGGGAAACTAGTTGTAGAAGCCAAAGCAGTTTGATTATCACACTGCATTTTAAAGGAGTCAGTACAAAAAGAAACTGCAGCTTTTTAGCCCAAGGAGGTCAGCAGCATTACTCTGATGGCAGCCTCATTGTAGACGCCATATGTCTTTAAACAGACTGTCAGGATGAAACATACAGTAGTATGACGCTAATAGCACTGACCGTACAAGCACTTACTTTGTTTTCTGTTGACCATCAGCATTTTCTTTGAACCACTTAGCTTAGCATTTCTTTATTTTGCATTTTGGCTGTAAGAAACAAATTCAGTCGATGAAATTATTCATTTTCACTTTCATTCATTTGGTTTTTGCCTGAACCTGAGTTACGCCTTTAGTAAAGGACTTGATTTTCCAAAGAAAAAGACCTGCATTCAAGCATCTTTTAAAGACAATACTAGGAGGCAGAAATTATTCATTTTATCAGGTCCTACACTGAACACTTTAAAAACATCCTGTCATGAAAATATATTTCAGATGCCCCAAGAACTACACATGGTCAAAAATAAACGGGCAATAAAAAATAAAAGGCTCTAGTGTTCTTTAAGGTTGTTCAATTCATCGAACTAAGTGCCTCACCTTTTCTTCTTTTTTATTTATTTTTTTCTACCCACCTGGCAGTTCAGGAACTTTGGATCGATAGAGTGCTTGCAACACGAAGGCAGAAAGTCCAGTTGCGGAGCAGCTTAACAGCTCCACAAAGACCTGGCTGTTTGGGCCGCGAGGCAGGAGATCAATGGTGTAAAATAGGGAAGAATTAACAATGGTTGCAGAGCAAGGGGAGGACGCTCTGCTTTGACCTGGAGTGTGTCGAGACGGCGGGCTTCACCCTGTCACCCGGATAATCGCTCCACTAGAGGAGGATAAGACCAAACAAGAATGGCTGTGATAGCATAATAGCTCCTCTGCGTCTGAGCAAAACAATCATTGCCAAGAAAAAAAATGTAGGCATTATTAGTGAAAACTAAGCTCCTTTTAAGGGTACGAATTAAGGTTTTCTTTGTTTTTCTGTCATGTTATAGTGTTATTTGTTTCTGAAACAAAACAAAGTTTCAGATAATGAGGTAACCATATATAAAAGTAATCCCAGTGTGTCTAAATCTCAGGCTTTAGACTGCTCTGTGCAATAGGATTCCAGTGTTTTGACTACTTTAGCGCCGAGCTGTGGTAAGCTTGTCATGGATTTCTTTTTATGGTCATCTATTTAAGACACAGCAGACCTAGAAAGTCAAACTTGTCTGTACAATGTGGCAACTAAAGATTTACATTTTACTAAATAAAATGTAAAAAATTAGGCAGTTTATTATGTGGGTTGAAGATCCTTCCATATTAAAAAGAGGACCCTAATGATCAGATGATCCCCTGTGAGCAACATGGATCTCTCTTTCAATAGTAAGAGACATCCAGCAGAACCATGCTCTGGAAGAGAAGAGAGTAAACAGGCACAAACTGTGAAAGACAAAACACAAACTACCGAGAAGAGTAATGCAAGGTAATGGCATTAAAATAGCGGTACAGTATATTATCTCACATATGGTGTGAAGTGACGGGAGTGAACTGAGGGATGGTTAAGAGTCACCTGCTACAGCAGAAACTGTAAACTTTATCAAAAATCAGAGTTTTAAGATTAATCTTAAGCTGTCTCATGAACCCTGACTGGGAGCTGGTTCTGCAGAAGAGGGGCCAGATAGCTGGCTCCTGTTGGACTTCTGGGAACCACAAGTGGTCTGGCACTATGTTAGTATAATATGGTGCTCTGCATTTGATGGGGCCTGACCATTCAGGCTTTTGTGTGTGAGAAGAAGGATTTTAAATTCAGTTCTGTATTTAAGACAATGTTATGAATTCTTTGAATACGTTTTTTTTTTCTTCTGCACATGTAAAACTTTAACAAACTTATCTAAAACAGCTAAGGAAAACACAAATGGAAAATTAAGGTCAAATGACCAAACTGGTCATGCTGGATGATGTTACTGTCAGTATTACGTTCTCCATGGCTTCTCCAGACCCTTTAACGTCTCTCGCGTGTGCTCAGGATGAACCTGCTATCATGTGTGAAAAGCACTGGGCAGCAATAGTGGACCTGCTAATTCTGGTATTCTATAGCAAAAGCCAAAAGCTCCATGGTGCTGTGGCAGTGAGCAGAGGGCCCACTAGAGGACGGTGGGCCCTCAGGCCACCCTCATGAAGTCTGTTTCTGTTTGTTCAGTCAGAAACAGCATTATTTATCAGTGGCTAAGGTATGTGGATCTCACAAATGAAAAGAAAATTTAAAAGATAACATTAGAATTTCATTCAAGTCTAAACAATTTAATATCAGTGGTTTTTGCCAACCATTTTTTATACAAAGATCTATCAGATCTATTAGTATCTGCTAATGCTTCATAATATATCATAACACATATAATTTCTGAGTACTTGAATTACTGGTGCCCATCTTTCTGGAAATAAAAGGTGAAATTTTGGATAGTGAGGCAGTTAATGTAATAAATGTGAGACCTTTGTGATTAACAAATATCACATCAACAGCTAGTTGTCTTGAAGGGACCTTAAAGTTACTGTTTTGCCCATGGTGGCTAATGTTTGTCATTATGAATCCATCATAAAGTGAACACTGTTTAGCAGTGGAGTGCATGGCAAAGCTGTGAAGAGAAAGGAAGTGCTCCTTATAATTATTACTTTTGCCGATCTGCAGTCTTCTAATGTTCACATGGACAAGCCAGAACGTGGACCTCACTCTCATTGATAAAGCATTGAAATCAGAATTATGAGAAAAATTTTAAAATAGTAATAATAAAACTCCAGAAATCAGGATATCTGTCTGTGAACTGAATGAGAGAAGGAAGCAGGTTATTTAACAGGGCAAGCCAGTCGCTCTTTCAAAGATTAGTCAGACAGGAATAAGGATACTGTGTTGATGGGATGGCAAAGTTAAATTCCTTATTCCAACACAAATGTAAAAATAAACCCGAAGCAAGCAGTTCATGTGAGGAAACTCACCAACATCCTGGAGTTAAACGTGTTCCGAGCACTGAGGCGGAAATGAAATACGTACAACTCAATGCGGAGTCCTGAAGTTGCCATTTCCAATCAAGAGCTAACACTGGTGTTTCTTAGTGGGTTTAGAGTTTTCCTTCCTCCTCTCTGAGAAGAGCATGAGGAAGTGCTCAAAGCAAATGCGTATGCAAAGCCTGGGAGGGAGACAGGATCCAAAAAGAGTTATTTCTTAGACAGTGGCTGAACTGAGGGGCCACACAAAGATTATTATGGATTTATCCAGCTATGTATCTGAAAGGAAAAATATGTCAATATATAATGCTTTGGTACATAATGTTGCAGCCATCATTTTACTCCCTTAACCCCCCTGTTCAGTTCTCTTTTTAAAAAAAAAACATTGATATTCATTAACCCCTGATCTACAGATGTGCACTGTGCCTCGGCATCAGGCCTGGCACTCCGCCTCCAAAGGAAATCAATGGGATTTTTATTCATCCAGTTGGGAGGGCCCACTTCGTTTTGCTTCCACGAGCAGTTGTTGCAGTCATGATGAATAGGGTTCTAAAAGTATGCGCACCGTAACGCTTATGTAAATACCGCGACAGTGAGCTTAGACAGCAGCGTCATAAAGTAAAATTGAAGAGATGAATTTTGGAAAGAAAACAAGAAAAAGGGATGACAAGATGGAGAGAAAGTATCAGTTACTGTAAATCACATCTATCACCTCTCCTCTGCTCCATTACTGATCGGGGAATGAAGGATTATATCAAGTTGGCCGGTTTCAGCAAACTCCCTGGAGATGTCCTTGGAAGTGACAAATTGCTAGGTTAATTCTGTTGGGGTCATGGCTCTTTGGACCGAATTAGCCACTTTATTTGGAGTGAAAATCCATAAATGGAGTTCATTCCCAATTTTCAGTAACTCCATTTGGATCCAGTGAGGTATGGCCTCAAGCTGCTGGGAGGAATCCTAAACCATCCCAGGAGAGTACAGCAAATACAGTATATGACAAGTGGACCAGCCTGAAAATCACATTAATTTCCCTCAATCTGGGTGTTATGGCAACAGGAGGAAAATTGTTTAAGCATTTTCTCTTAAACTACCTCCCCCTGGGATCAATTGCACCTTATCTTCTGTCTGATATAGACGAGGCATGGGACATCTCCGGTGGAGAAATATTGAATTTCAAGGAACAGCACTCGTCCCTTAATCCACCCACCTGCTTACTCCTATATTATCTTCAAGTACCTCTTTCCACTTTCAAATATCCATTTCATAAATACTGAAGAGAGGGTAGACAAACAATTTGAATTTAAATCTTAAGAAGTACATACGTACAACCGAATAGAGTTGGAGCTGAGCCATTAAAGGAGGCGAGCACTGGGACTTGTTGGGCTAGTGTGGAAAATGTGTTGGCATACTTGCCAGTGGTAACTATGAGCAGAGATTTTTTTCTGGGCAGAGGTGGGCAAGTGGGGGTCTGTGTATGTGAAGCAAAGCCAGCTCCAGCCTCTCTGCCTTGGTGAGATTAGAAGAGAAGAGGAGGCTTTAATATAACTGACTCTCTCTGTGGCGTGACCACAGAGAGAGTCAGTGGGCAAACTTGGGACAGCCGGATGAACGGATGAGGGAGGCAAGGGGCTTACAGAAATAACATGGGAACTGGTGCAGGGGAAGAAAGTGAGGGTGAGCTATCTTTTGGTCTAGGGGAGTATGTATAGGGATATGCATCCTCCAGGATAATAGGTTGCGGAGGGCTGACAGACCTCATTCCCCCACCGCCTCTTCCCTATTTGTCTTCTCCTTCCTTCTTTCCATTCTGTTTATATCTTGCTCATTCGCCCTTTCTCTTTTTGAGTTATCTAGTTCAGTTTCTATGGGAGCAGCCAGCCTGCAGAGCCTTGAAGTCAGAGAGGAGAAGAAAGAAATAAAGCCAGGTGTGCAGGAGGGGGGTGGCGTGATGGGCCCTGAGGTTGGGCTGAGAGGTGAGGGACAGACACTGGAGTGTGTGACAAAAGGATGAGCTTCACTGCTAATGACTCCCACAGGGGAGACCAGCTGCTCAGTTTGCAACGGCTTACGCATGCACCCACTCCATGCAGGATTGACTCAGCGGTGTGACAGAGCGTGCGCGCGATAACGCAAACTTTACATGACGTGGACGTCAAGAAACAGGGATGTCCGCTTTGAGATACAGTCAGGTAGTTTTGTTCTCTTCTTTTTTTCATGCACACATACACACACACACACAAAATACGTCCTCTTTTCTTAATACCTTTCTCTTTCACCACAGCTACTTCTGAATTAATTTTAAACTTTTGAAAAATTCCGAGTTCCCAGTGTCCTCAATTTGCACTCGGGTGTCATGACACAAGACAGAGTGCTGCTTATGAATTCTGATGATACATTCCATCCACTCCTGAGTTTTGTCCACGGCTATAAAAGGGATGTTTCAGCACAATAAAGCATAATCAATAATACATAGTCATCCATGCCCCCCACCCACCTCCCAACCTCCAGTACTCGAATATAGAGCTCTTGTGTATGATAATGCATGTGAGCCCTCTAGTGTTAAGCCATCTAGTTTCAAGTGTAAAATAGCAACAGATAATGTTATGTTTGCACTGTACGCTGTGATTGTTTACATGTTGTGGTATATCCCATACAACCAGTGCCTGAAGGAATTTTTTTCTTCTCTTTAATATTACACACATAATCTAGCAACAGATTTTTTTCATCTCAGATTAAATGGATTTTTTCTGGTTAAGAACCCAGAGACAAAAACGCATTTTACTTCCATTCATGTTGCATTTGAAAAGCACATTTTAAAAGGCCATGGACTCCTTGATGCCAAGCTTAATATACAAATTATCATTCAGGTGACATTTGCCGGCAGATTTCCATGACATAGAGAATTTCCGCTGCTTTGGAAAGGAATGGAAAACCTTAAAGGCCTGAACTCTATCCGGTGAATAATGTGATATTAAGTAGATGTGACATTTTAAAAGAGGCTTTAAAATCCAAGCATTGATCAAATGTGGGGTGACAAGCATCATAGCCGAGTTAATGGCATTTTCACCCAGATATCCCAAAGCTTTGCTTGGATTCGGGGTATGTAATGGCAAGTTGCCATGGGTTTCTGTTTATCTCCATTTGCATGTATAATGATGGGCTTAATTTAGCCATTCATTGTCATGTTTGTATTACAGTATGTAAAGCAATTGTTAACTTACTGCACACAAATCCCTCTCGTCACTAAAGGTCAAAGCAATGCATCAACAGGGAAATAGATTCAGAGGCTAAACTTTTCAAACAGATTGTAATAATAGAGCTAATGAAAGTCCAGAATGCTGGGGTGGGCAACTCCAGGTTGCTCTAGGGGCACCACTTCTATGAGGGCAGGTGTGGTATATGCTTTCCAGCCAGTGATGCTTATTGTCACAGGTCACAGTGAATCTGCCACACCACCATAACAATAACCTATACTTCGTTGGAGAAGCAGTGCGAAGCAGCGACAGCTTCTGTGGTATCATGCAGGACTGAAAAAAAGGGCCTTTTGTTAGAAGTGGCTCTCGTACTACATCACCCGTAATTGGCAAGCAGAGATAGAGAGAGAATTAAAGGAGAAATTGAAGACATGACGCGAATGCAAAGAGAGCTAAAGATCCTGTTCACTGTTTGAATTTCATTCGCAGACACGTGAAGCATTTGATGCCTCTTGAAGGAATCTTAATTTAAAGACTCATTTGAGTCTTTAAGGGAGATATCTCACTCTTGCCACGATGATGCTAAACATTAGCAATAAGGCTGGAAACATTGGACAAAGCTTGTATTGAACTAAAAAAATGATCAGCACATCAAAGGCCCACAAATGTATTAAATCACATCAGAACTGTTACAGAAGATCAGCAATTTCCCTTTAAAAAAGTGTTTAATAAAAAATAATGTTTATTTATTTTGATTTTCATGTACATCGGCTTTTAAGTTGTAAATAAAATGGAAAGGTTAGGGGGATTGTGGCTCACAAAAAAAGCTAAATTTGTCTGTAAAATATATTTGTGACGGGCGTGGCCTGCGGTGCCGTGCAGGGAAGGCAGACGCACCTGTACGGCATCTGCAATCATGTCCCGCCGCCTTAAGTATTTGCACCGGGTCCTGTGAAGTTGGTTGGTGTTGTTGTTATGTCGAGCTGGCAGCAAGAGAGCCGCAGCTCTGTGAACGTGTGTAAATAAAGTATGCTGAAAAGCGTGAATATGTCGCCGGGTCTGCCGTGGTCATTTACAATATTTAATCAAAAAACCAAAGTTGTATAAAAAACGTACTTTCTACAGTAATAGCTTTATGACACTAATAGCTTTATCACATAAATTTGACGCTATACACACTAATCCAACTGTTGTGTACAAGTTATATAAAACACAGTGGATAAGGTAGTCCAAAGTGGCAGATAGTCTCATTACTGTGAACAACAAGAAAGTCCTCCAATGTGAGGACTGATTTTAGATTTTTAAATATTCATGCTTTGGATTTTGTATGAAGGCCATATTATCATTTTAATTCTTCACATTTGTTATTACTCTTCTTTTCTTCCCTATTGGTTTTAGCCCATTCTAAAATGCATCAGAAATGGGTCTGTGTTCCTTATCAATTTTTAATTTAAAAAAAAATGTCATTTTAGTTAGCTGAAGATATATAAAAAAATGTGCAAATAGCCACCACAACATCACACAGTTTTTTAAAGTCTAAATATTTTACTTCATGACATAGAAATGGTCATATTTTCAGTTTTAACTCATGGCTTAAACACACGGTGTGTGTATGCAATGCATAGACACAGATATGCAGTTTTGCAAATGAAATTTTAGCACATTTGTGTATGTACTAATTTCAACTTCTTGGTAGTACAATTAACCACACAGCATGGCATATCGGCATATGATAATTACTTTAAAATCTCTAAAAGGCACAAAACCCCACAAATGGGGTCAAGAAGTCTATTTCAGTGGCTCTAATTAGGTGAGGTAAAGCCTAGCAGACAGCCTTCAGCTACAGAAGCCTGTGTCGGCACACCTGACTGTCAAAGGATCCAAGCATCTATTAATGCATGAATTTTTCTCTTAATATAAGAGGCCCCCCATTCAGTTGTCTTGAAAAGGGAAAATTGGATATAGTGAGGTGTTTTTTTGCACCAGATGGTAAACATATTTGTTTCTTCTCCAAACTTGAGCAAAATTGGATTTAAACATAAGAGTCTGTAAGGATTTACTTTCTTTTAAACACTAAAAGACTTCCTCTTTAGCACTTCTGCTTTGGGTCGACTTTTTTTCTAGTTTAGTCCTTGAGGTTGCCTCCTGGTTTTTGCACGTGTCTACAAGTTCTCTTGACACGTGGGCCAACGGGAGCTCATGGAACAGGTAACCTAATCAATCCTGATCGTCTATCATTTCATGTAGAAATGCGTATGCCGTGAGTGTGTACGCAGTAACCGCAGGCAACGTGTTTGTATGTGCGCTGTTATTTCCATTTTTTCAGCTGCAGTCATTCTAAATGAGTTTAAAAACAGCGAGGTAATTGATGGATTGGACAAAAGGTCACAATCCAAGGGCATGGTGGGACTACACTGGAAAAAGAGTGTTTCACCTCGGAATGTCTCTGCTGCTGACAGACAAATCAATCACTGTGACTGAATACTAAAAAAGCATCAGTGATGGATGGTGGTCTCTTATAAAGCTCTGCTAAAGTTAATGCGGAGAGTTCATAAAATTTTAAGTTCATTTGATTTTAAAGATTTTAGGCTTGGGAAAATAAATAGAACACTGATTCCATGTGTGGGTAAAAGATTGCATTTTTACATCACTGGGGAATATAAAAATATGGTTCATGCCATTGAAGAAAGTTACAATAGAGCAGCGTTTTCCCTGCTTTCATAGACATGTTGACAACAACAGAGGTAGTGGTCAAAGTCAGTCTATTAATATACTTTTTCACTGAAACTCTTGACATCTTTGAAGTCATGAATCAAGCACAAAAATCAAGCACTACTCTACTAGGTTTCTTGGCAACTCGACGCTTTAGCATCCTCGACAGATTTTGTATAGCACTGAGGTCTTGAGACTGACTCCATGACGTTAATGTGCTTCTTCTTTAGCCACTTTTTTGTTGCCTTGTTGTATGTTTTACATTGTCATGTTTGAAGATCCATTTATATTGTTCTGACTGAGGGGAGGAGGTTCTCATCCAACATATTATAGCAGACCATTGTCCTTTCCATTTTCCTCTCAAAGACCAGAAAAACAGCTTCAAAGCATAATGTTTCCACCTCCATACTTGACTGTGGGGATGGTGCCCTGGACAGATGAGCTTTATACATACAGATATGCATATGTATAATCAGTTGAGGTACAGAGTATCTGTAACTGACTCATTGTAATCTGTGGGAGCCTGGTTGGGTTACTTATTTCACTCATGGATGTGAGACATGAATAGTCATTTAAAACTTTAATGTAAATAGTTTTTTTGCATTTTTGGTTGATTTTCTGTTTCTTTCCATTGAAACGAAACTACCTCAAGCACAGCACGTAAGGTCCCAACACACTAGCACACAGCAACAAGCTGTTATAGCTCAGGTTGCCGCTGCATTATTCTCCTGAACAACAGGTGTTGCCAGGCAGACAAGTTCTCCACATCAACGCTGAGACAGGAGGAGAACAAATCAAAACCAGAAGCAAACATTGCTGATTAATTTTTTTCCACAAACTCATTATTTCAAGCTGTTGCACCATCTTCCTCAGTATGATTTGCAAATGTCTCCACTGCTTTAGAAACACATAATTAAAACACAAATAAACACCAACACGATTGTACACTCGTGTCTTCAACCCAACGCGACAACATAACTTTTTGTTCAGCATTTTTAAGATGCTGATTGTAACAAGGACCGTTGTTTGATTTTCACGTCCTCTTTTCTGTTTGAAGGTCAGACCTAAAACTGTTGCATGTTCGTTTGCAAATTCTCCCTTCTAACTCAATTTGTGTTGGCAACCAAAGAGCCAAATGGCCGCAAATAGAGTCCAGACCTCCCACCCCGATTGGCTGGCTTGGACATGAAACATTTTGTGTGTGTTTTTCATGAAAGCCTAATAAGAGACAAAGATGAAAACAGATGATGCAGATTTCACGAGGGAGGCTGAGATTAAATGAGAAGAAATAATCCCCATCAGTGAAATCAACCACCTTTTGATGTCCTGAGTTTTGAAAAGAAAAGCCCCCCCCCCCTCTCTGTTCACACCATCTCCCCGCCGAATGCGGGGTCTCTCACTCAGGCTTTGAAAATCATTGAACTCCACCAGTAAGCTGAACGAAATTGACTCTCAGCACAGTTTGTCTGGCCAACTGCCATGCTGCGTGAGTGTTGTCCTAGAGCTGCTGTGGGCATATGCGGCCCACATCCCTCCTCATCGAGAATGGCCTCCGCTCCGCTTCTTCGGACCACTGCTGGCAGCTGGACTGAACACTCAGTAGATGTGGAGAGAGACATAACTGGCTACAACTTCCCAACTCCCACCAGGAAAGTCACTCCAAGATTAATGAGTGCTGTAGTGTTTGCTGGCTACATGCTTGGCCATCAAAAAACATGGACCAGTGGGTGTCATATAAAGAATGCAGGGTGTTTGCACAAAATTTTCAGCTCTTCGTTTTCGTTTTTTCTATATGAAAATCTCACTTGTATTCAGCCGAGTTACATAAACTTTAAAAAAAAAACTGCTCTGAATGCTGCCCCGACAAGGTATTTCAACACCAGGGGAAGGAAGGTAGAAACATAATAAGCAGATGGAGAATGCTGCTGGAATAGAAGACCGCCACAGATCAGGGTTTATGATTTATTTCCTTTCCCAAGGCAGTCTTGTACCTTTGAGTTTTATTTGTTTTGTTTATTCCTGGACTTTCTAAGAAAGCTGCCTCATTAGGTATCTAGACAAAAGAAACATGTCATTTTTTTGTCAGGAAGTCACCTGGAGAGACAAGTCTACGCCAAGAAAAACAAGAAGGGCGTGAGCGTTTGGGCTGACAGTTCCTGTGATTAGCTGTAGTTGTGATCGCATTGCTGTCATCCCCTTATGTTCTCTTCTCTATGACCCCCCCCCAATCTTCAACATTCAACATGTATGAAATATAATGACTAGAGATAAAAGAAGAAGGAAAATTCATTTGAAGGTGCATGACAGAACTGTACCTGTGTGCATAGCTGGCTTTCAAAGAGACTGATGTTTTCACAACTTTGGTAGATCTGAACTGGATTTGTGATCCAAATAGATTATAAATGCACATTTGTAAACTGTAACTACATTATTCATGTGTAAGTGTATGAATGTAGATTTCAGTCCATTCCCACTAACACACCTTTTTGCCGTATGGCTGCAGGCATGCAGCGCACTGCAGCTATTTCAGGGCTCCTCCAGACGTGTTCCGAGTTCCCCTCCATCAAGGGCATAATGGTGCGATCCATCGAATGATAATGGCGGTGTGATCCACAGGTCGGCCAGCCCGGCGCCAGAGCAGAACAGTCTCTCTCATGGCCCATTACAGTCTGCTTAATGACCACACTGATGACCCAACCACTGTGGCAGGCTGTCCTCACTCTGCCTGTTTAAAACAACATTTCCCTCCCCTTGCCAAAGTTTACTCATTCTGGAAGCTGAATACAAAATGGTTTTTGTTCTTAGTTTGTTTGTATTTTCTATCTGTATAGTGACCACACAGGTTTTCATTTTCAGGATATAAAATGAAGGCAAAGAAGGAGGAAAAAGTTGTGTAACTTGTCCTTGAGCATTTGTGTGGCCATTTGGAAAAAGCTTTGGTTTCTTAAACATAGAAAAGAGTTTTAGGTCAAACCAAAATGTGTTTCTCCTAATATGAAATGTTACGTTAAGCGTTTTCTTGTAGTTCATTATTACTTAATAGGTTGGGCTTTCAAACTCCAGTCCTCGACGGCTGCTGTCCTGAAACTTTTCCATGTGTCCCTGTTCCAACACACCTGAATAAAATTAGTAGGTCATTAGCAAGAATATAGAATGTGACTTCATGCTGAAGTGACAACCCACAATCCTACTCAAGTAAATTTAAGTAAGTGTTTGGAAAAAATGTACTTTTAAAAGTACTTTTATGCAACATGTTCATTCACTCATGAGCTGCTGTAACATGAATCAGATGGCTGAATTGCCACCTGAGCATACACTTCTATAGAGTCTTACTAATGACCTACTAATTTTATTCAGCTGTGTTGCAATAGGGACACATGGCAGTTTGTGACCCCTGGCTTAGAGTGCACACACAAAAACGCAACAACCCATCGATCCACCCCAACCTCCTCACTAAGTGTTCTGAAATAATACGCTTACATTTAGTTTAGTTATGAGAGACTTTTGCCATCTGAACGTAAACAGGGTGCTGGATGTGAGGACGCTCTGCCCATTTCACATTTAGATATTTTCACACCTTGGTACACCTTCACAGCTCCAACACTGTTATGATGCCCCAGCATTGCTATCCTGCTTGCTGTCTTTGTGTGAGTGAGAGACTATAATCAATGTTCTGATCTCTAGACAGAAATTTCTGCACACTGTCAAACAGCAAAAGCAGACACATCGTTGCCAGATTGATGCATTGTAAACATGCACGGCAGACCCAGTTGTGTTCTGTACATTTTTATTGTTCTATGCACATCACCAACAGCCCACACCAACCCCTGAGTCCCAGTGTTTTTAACACGGTGGGCGTGATTACGGATGCCGTGCAGGTGCACCGCAAACCACGCCCCACCACATGAATATATGCACATATTTGCACTGTGCAATTCTGCCTTAATTGGTAGTACAGTATTAGAGTATTAGATTTGTTTTGTTGTGTCCCACAGTGAATGTCAATTGGACACGCACACACTGAAATTGCTTTGTATTTAAAGAAAACTTGATTAAAGAAACAATACTAATTAAGAGAATCTTAGAGAACCAGTAGAGGACGCAGCTGCAGAGGAATCCTTAAATATTTCTGTAATTTTTTTTCCCCCCTTTTCCAATTTTCTTCACACGGTATCTTACTGTCACTTTGTCCTTCATTCCTGGGCCGTTATACGTGGCCACGTTGCATGATGGCTGGAAATGACTGATGATCTCTCTGAATGAGTAATACAATCAGAGTCATGGGGCACTGGAGTCGGGGAGGGAGAGAGAGAGGGAGGAATAGATCAGCTGGAGATATGGGACTGAATCTGGGTATCTTAATTTAGTGAGCCATAATTAAAAATCTGTTTGCCAGTTTTTCCTCTCCATGCTCTGCAGTCCCACATCCCCTTGGCAATCAAAGATTTAATCACCATCTGCAAAAAAAAAGAAAAAAAAAAGGGGGGGGGGGGGTTAGAAAACACGTCTGACCCAAAACTCAGAATGCAAGATGATGCCATTGAGGGACAGCATTCCCAGAACTTGGACACTGTTTATTTTCTTTCCACACTCATCCAAATTTGAATTTGTTTACTGACACTATTAGTGATATAATGAGCCACTGGAAGCAAACATGTCTTCATCGAGTTACATATTAGAAAACAGCAAACATATAAACACATCAATGCTTTAAACTTTCCTGGACGATACAATATCTTGTTTCGGAAATTAGCAAACAGTGTAAAACCTAAAATTATCAACATATCAATTCAGCTTAAAATAAAAATAAAATGATGGTCCCGGTCTTGTATGTCAAGTTATATACATAATATTATTCCAAATTTATATTCTGTCCTTTTTCTGTGTCCAGCAGGGCAATCTGAACATAAGCTCAGACAACTAGAATATCAACTCTGTGTGTGTAGCGTGCACTGGGTACATTGTGTTCCACATCTAGCTGGAACATTTTGATATATTTTTTATATATTTGTTTTCTGAATGTATCTAGAGACTGACATAAAACCTTGAAACATAATATCGCACAAAAACAGCATTTCCACACTAAAGTTCTCAAATCCCTGTGTGTGTTTCTCTGGTCAATAATGCTATCTTTAGACAGCAGCTTTCATCTAAGAAAAAGACTGCTTTTTACTTACAAAATGAAAAAAAGGCTGCATAAAATGCATTCAGTATGATCACCTGCTGGAATGTGTTGACCTTTTTTCACCAACTTTAGGATAAACACGTTCAAAAACTCGGTGTAAATCCTTTTAATTTGTATATAAAATTGAAACGTAATGGTATTAGTGATGATTAGCTGGATGCAGCATCCCTGCTTAAAAGTTCTCTAAAGGGTAAAAGAAGCTTACATCTCAGATGTTGCAAAGTTAAGTGCTCAATGGTAACGAAAGAAAAGCGTGGTAATGCTTTGCTTAAGGCTAATTTTAGCCACTTGGGACTATTTTGCAGGGTTCTTCCAAGTCTCTCTTTAAGACTCTTCTGATCTAAAGTCCTGACTGACCTAATATCTTTATCTACTTTCAGGAAAAGCAAGACTCAGTTTACAGGTCTCGTATAAAATTTACTGTTTCTGCAATTGATTTTTTTTTCACCAGTAAGAGTGTGAGAAAAGTTTCATCACACAGTCGATCACTTTGGTATGAACCTTTTTGTTTAATTTTCTATAGGTGGGTTTAATGTCATACTTGTAAAGGGGTGTATTTTATTTAAAACAATTAGTTTTGATATCTTAACCTTACCAAACAACAGTTATATGCAAAAACTGCTGATCTTCTGGGATTTTCCCACACAATTATGTGTAAGAGAATATTCATCCAGTAAAAAGAAATTCTCCGGGCAAATGTTTTGTTATTGCCAGAGGTCAGAGGATCATAGTCAGACTGCTTTGAGCTGATAAGAAAGGCAACCGTAACTCAAATAACCACTAATTACAATCAAAGTATGCTGAAGAGCTTCTCTGAATCACAACATGTTGAATCTTGATGCAGATGGGCTACAGAAGCAAAGGACTGCAGCAGGTTGTATTCCTTTAAGCTAAGAACTGAAAACTGAGTCTATAAGTCATAGAGGCTCACCAAAATTTGACCATAGAAAACTGGAAAAATGTTGCTGGTGTGGCGGTAAACACAGACAACATGAAAGCTCTCGATTAACACTCCTCATTTATTACTCATCACCACACAACTGAATACTTTTCCCTCCAAAACACAGCAACAACACTTCCTGTGAACTGGGTGTGAGTGGAGCCTTCCAGTGGTCCACCACACTGGGTCTGATGAGTCTCAGTTTCTGCTACAACATTATGATGGTTAACCCACATGTGTTTTTGAGACTTCTACATCAGTGTGAAAAATTAATGAGGCTCATGAGAATTCTCTGGCATTTATTTCCTGGTTGAGGCTTTAAAGCATTAAGGTCAGAATTTGGTACAACCAGCATGACAATAGTATTGATCCATCCTTGTAAGAACAGTTCAGGCTGGTGGCGGTGATGTAATGGTGTGTTCAATATTTTCTTCACACACTTTGGGCCCCTTATTGCCCTTTTCCACTAGTACAAACTTGGCTTGGCTCAACTCACCTCGACTTGATTTTTAGGTTTTTCCATTAGGTGGTTGTGCCTGGTACCGGGTAATTTTTTAGTACTTGCTCTGGAGGGATTCCAAGCGAGCTGAGTCAGTTTGAAAATGTGACATCTACAGTTAATGTCACAAATAAAGCATTCCTTGATGAGTCATGAGAGTGTCTCCTTAAGAAAATCAAAACTGCCATTGTTGAAACCCAGTAAGGATGGAAATTGTTGCACAAAAACCAACACAGTGGAACCCGAGTCTGACAAAAAGCTATATACGGAGCAACAGGTATACCATCATTTTCACATCCTCCATTGTTGTGTTGTGTTTGTGTCGTGTACAAATGATGCCACAGGACTTTTGGCCACGCTATTGCAATGACCCCATGGACATTAGCTTGTACTCAATGGGAAATGGCTGAAACCAAGCAGAGTCAAGTCACGCCGTGTAGGTACTAGTGGAAAAGGCCTATTAGTCAGGCTGTCACACCACAACCGACCTGAGCACAGTTGCTGACCATGTTAGAAAGCTCAAATCACCTCCAACTCCATCATGTGGGTATGTAGCAATGAAGAATGTTTCCAGGACCTTTTTGAATGTGAGTCTCTATAAGAGTTAAGGCAGTCTTGAAGACCAACAGGAATCCTAGCAAGGTGTAACTAACAAGTTGTCACTTTAGTGTCCTGTGATTTTAACATAATCACAAGGTTACAGTGCTGGTATTTTGCTCAGCAAGGTATGGAGCCGCTAGCATTTCTGGGGACACTCAGATGCAGGTTTCTACACTAGTCAGTGACACTGTGTTAATTTCATAGAGCTTTAAAAATGCACAAATCTTAATCATACATTTAACATGAAAAAAGACATGTAGAGAACAACTTGTATGGATCTCAGTTCTGCATCTGCTGCAATGTAAATTTGGGCTCACAGAGCAAAGATATGCATGTTTACCTGCCAAATAAACGGCAGGCTTCGGCACACAAAAGGCACTAATGAAGACTGTCTCAGTGTGGTGCTGTGAGAGAATGAGTTACAATTTTTAACAGGTTTGAAAATCCAATGAACGCTTAAAGGATATAACAAAGACGAAGCTTGTGTATTTTTATCACAGCCATTTGCAGAAATCAATAGGTACATTCAATATTTGCTCACACCTCCTATTTTGTGCTTTTCTAGGACAAACTAAATCCCCCTGCAGAAGATGACTTTATCACAGACTTACCACACACTGTAATTAAGTCACAAAGCAGAACTGTCTGAAGTTATCTATGGGGAGAGGGTAGGCAAGGAAACTTTGAGACAGTGACATATCATGAATTACAAGTCAGTCTATTTCCTTGCCAGCTCTTATCGGGTTCAGGGACCTGTTCTAAAGGGGAGCTTTAGTACGGTGTATCAGGCCACTGCCTAATGGAATTGATGGCTCTGTATCAACTTTGGCCCAACAGATGAAGGTGGATTGGCTCGGCTGGGACTCAGAGGAGCTGTGCCAGAAAAATGTGAAATTTCATTGGCAGGTTTGAGGTTGCTGATTGGAGTTCTGTATTAAGTATCTAAATTATTTTAGGGTTTTATACCTGCTGGACAGGCTGTTTTACCTGAACATTGTCATTTTCTTTCTAACATAAATATTTGAAGATATATTTGAAGTCTTTGATAGCACAGGCAGACAGTGTCTTTCATTACAGCTATGGAGTGAAGATAAAATGAGAAAAAAATGATGATGAAAAATGAAAGTTGATGCGACTGTGAGAAAAAAAGCAAGACACATAGTGGGTATAGTTCAAAGGTATGTTGTTAGCCATGGTGACCCACTGACATCTCTTGCAATGAGCTAATAAGGCAGGATCACTTTTGTCCAGAGCAGAGCAGAAAGGTCTTGTAAGGAGAGTAAAATTATACCCCCCTGAATCTACCACACACAGGGGCTTCTTCTGATGTCTTGCATAAAACTCTCATAAATGTTTGATTTTGTTTACTGGGTAACAGTATGAAAAACAAGTCTCATCATACACAGTAAGCCTCGCCTCTGCTGAGAGCCTCAGGATAGGCTGTTGACAAGCAAAATGAGAAGGAGTCAGGAAAAACAATGAAGAATGATGGGAGAGAGGTTTTGCTTGAGGAACTTGCTTTAGCTGGATGTGACAAAATGAGTCTAGAGGTAAAGTAATTAGAGTCACGGAGCAAACTGTTGCTGGGGAACTTTAGGTTTTTTCCCCGCTCTTTCTTTTATATATTTACAATTCATTCTCTTCTCCAAATAAGCGTTATCAGCCAGTGTGGGATTCTACTTTAACTAGATTAAAGCTTTTGCTAAGGGGCATCAAATTCCTGCCAAGTGACAGCAAAGATGAGTTACAAAGTGTCTGCCACAAACTTTCTTTTGAGCCCAAGGATGTCAAATATTCAGACCAGAGTGAAGTCTGAACTAGGGCATGGGTTGGCTTTACAAAACTTAAGAAGTTCTACAGAGTTATGGGGTTTTACAAGGCAAAAAAAAGTATTTAGAAGAGAAGAGGATCAATTATACATTTCAGATTAAATATTTTACCATGTCTGGAGGAGAGGGTTGTTCATGTTGTAGTTTATCCAACATGAAGAATATTTATTATTCTCTCATTTCATGCAACTTTATTGTAACATCTATGCTACTAAAGTGCAGCGTGCAAAACGCACAGGATACTGACTTAAACTTCTGTGTCAGAAATTACATTAAGCAGCTCCGTTACTGAAACATCAAATAAGGAAAGAATAAAAAAAAATGAAAGTTTGAATGACTTTAAGCTATGAGAAAAATAAACAAAACTAAAACTGTTGAATTTTGAATGACTGTGGATTTATTCAACAGCCTCAACTGGTTTTGGCATATACATACAACAATAACAATATTTAATAATAGGGAATGCCATATGTGGAAGGCCCCTAGAAAAAATGTAGTCTTCATTTACTATTTTTCTACCTGACAAAAACCTGTAATCCAAAAGATGTTGGAGTTTTAGGTTAAATATAATTTAATTTTATATGAAAAGGGAGCTTTATGAGTTTTTTTGATATTATAACAAATATTGTTTACTAAAAAATACGGATGGGTGATGTAATAAAATATTATATCACAATATTTAAAAAAAAAAATACTGAACAATGTTTAATTAGTGATTGCCACTTGCGGGCAGTAGCATTTAACACTGAATGAAGCAATTCAAAGTGTAAATATATTGCTGTGGCCACTATAGGAAAAAACATGTCTTAGTCAGCTGAGAGAGAATAAAAACAATAAGTTTAGACTGCATTCCATACTGGCTGTGGTCAGCTAGCATGTTTCTCCCACTAGTTTCAGCGGATACGAATCCACTTCAGAGTTTTTCCTGAACTGTGAAAGCTGTAGGTAATTAAAAAATTGCCAAAACTATATATATTTTCTTTAAATGTGAATAATCACATGTCTAATAATGTATTCAGAAGAAATACGTTTTACTGTAGTTGTTATTTATTATTATTACTATTATATATTTGTAGTATCATCAATATCAATACCAATACTCATCAATAAATAAGGTGGATGCATCATTGAATTGCTAAATCTTAATTAATTATCATGACCATTTGTGATGTTTCATTTTTTTTTATTTTAAATACTTAAAACCCAGGACATAATTAGGACAAAGTTTAGAATTAGATAGAAAATGTTTTATTATTGTGTCTGGTCTGCAATGTCGCTGCAGGTGAGATGGACTCACCTGCACCGCATCTACAGTGAAACCTTGTCGGCTTAAAACCTGTACTCTGCTTGTATCGTTGTTGTTGGTGATGTGTAGGGCTGGCAGAAGAGCTACAGCCTTTGAATGTACTGTTACAGCAACCGTGTGATTATTGTAAGAATAAATGATGCTGCAAAGCATGAAAATGCCATCTGGTCTGCCCTGTTGGTTTACAGTTATCAATTTTTTAAAAAGAAAAAAAATCTGTTTTTAATAGAAATAGTGCAAGCAAACGAGTAAACAAATTAAACATTAATTAATTAAACAAAAACAACTGGTGAAAATATAAGTAATATGTAAACAACTTAACAACCCCCAAAGCATCTAAGTCACATGACAACGCAACATCTAAACACAAGAGGGGGAAGGGGGAGCAAAGTGTGCCTTCTCTGCATGGACACAGGCTCGGCGAGTCTGGCAGTCTGGCTGTTTTGTCTTTGCCGAAAGCACAGCATTGCTAACAAGAGCAGAACTTAAAGTAAAGAATCGATCTCACCAGGGCCAGTATTGATCCGATACGATGCTGACTTGGTATCGATACAATCGATATTTGGACTGATCTGCCCATCACTAGTAAATTATACTATTAAATATGTCGGTCACAACTCCACCTATGTTAAATAGCTTGCTTAAATGAGAGTTAAAGGTTTTCGTTGAGGCAGTTGACTGAAGAAACATAATCTGAAATCCCACAAATTCAGCTTATCTCTAGTTCTATTCTGCACCAGAGCACTAGACACACTTGTAGGAATCTTACAAAAGTGCTTCCAGAGTAGATGTTCATATATTTTTAATAACAACACTGGCTGAATTTAGCAGATGGCTTCATAACTTAGTGCTTGCGGTCTACTGGATTAGCCACAGCAGTGCTGCTCTGAAACCCAAAAATGTGGTGCAGGTAGCAAGCAAAAAAACACCAGTTGTAGCTATTTCTCATAAGTCAGTCTGCATCTGTTCTGATCTATGTAGTATTCAGATACTCTTTCTATAAATATTCACTGTCATAAGGTACGTTACAGTAGTACATCTTACCATACATTATGTTTAAAATATTTATTCATATTCATTTCACATTTCAAATAGAGTTCCTATTCAACAGATTGTGTCACAAATAAAGCTTCTGTGAACTGAAACCCATACTGATTCATATATGCTTTTCATCAGTTACAAAAACATTCATGAATATTAGTAAAGACATTAATGATGGACCCCTCTGCAGATTTTAAACAAGTAGATGCAATATGAAAAATTAAACACGAGCACTTAAGCAAGCTGAGCAAATCAGGACATTCACAACAAGGAATTTAACTTTCATATTTCACACTGAACAACCCTATTAAGTAGTCAGGCTCAGAGAGACAGCCTGTTCTAGTCAGTATGTGTACACATTCTGGTACTTATTTTTGAACAGCACCTTTGTCTCTTAGTGATTAATTTAAAGATGTGTGAGGAAAAAGCACAGTGATGGGTGATGAAATCTACTAAATGTAAAGTCTATGTCCTGTAAACCCCATTTTTTTTTAATAGAGTGGAACCAAATGTCAATCCAAGCAACAGCAACTCCAATAGTACATGAAGAGATGGATATTGTCAAGTCTCCTCTCATAACTCTCATGAAAGATGACGTGAAAGTGGTGACCGAGCAGTACAGTGGCAGTGCAGTCAGCAAGATAACATTTCAAATGGACAAGGCTTGGTTTTTGTTTTGGAGCCCTAAGGCATGGCTGCTAGGCTTGTGTAGTTTGTAACACTCAGATTCCACTGAAACTGACAATTGTGTATTTGTACAGAAGTGTGTGCAGAGTGCTACAAAGTCCTTATGACAATGGCATCAGAACTTATAATATCTAATATAGTGCTAAAATAATTTTCAGGCTGTGTCCATCCATCCATTTTATTCTGCTTATCCCATTCGAAGTTGCAGGGCCTTTCACCCTCTAATCCTTCCTCAGCTGTCACTATATAGAAAGATAGGATATACCCTCTGGACTGGTTGTCTGTTGCGAGGGTAACCCAGTAAGACAGAAAACATTTACGCCTCTGGCCAGTAGGGCTATGCCACATGTTCCACAATAAAATTGATATAAATTTTTACATGATATATAAGTATTGCGGATATTATTGCTGTTGCAACACCATGTGCTTCACTTAACAATAAGGTCAGTCCAGGCATGTCTGATAGCAAGAGCCGAGTCTTCAAAAAACGATATAGCCCCTAAAAAAAAAGCAGCTACTTTATGGTAAATGGCCTGTATTTATATAGCGCTTTACTAGTCCCTAAGGACCCCAAAGCACTTTACATTTCAGTCATCCACCCATTCACACACACATTCACTCACTGGTGATGGCAAGCTACATTGTAGCCACAGCTGCCCTGGGGCGCACTGACAGAGGCGAGGCTGCCGGACACTGGCGCCACCAGGCCCTCTGACCACCACCAGTAGGCAAATGGGTGAAGTGTCTTGTCCAAGGACACAACGACTGAGACTGTCGGAGCCGGGGCTCAAACTGGCAACCTTCCGATTACAAGACGAACTGCCAACTCTTTTTTTTTTTTTCTCG
>VUQR01024507.1:0-14307 GCA_015108515.1 Hemichromis elongatus
GCTGCAACAAAAGAAAAGGTGGCACCTAAGGAGGAGAGAAGGTAGACCACGCCCACACAGGCAATTTCAGGAGGAGGCCCTGCTAGGGCCGTAACAAGTTGAAAATATATTATTTGTTTTGTGGTTTTAAAACATTTCAATTGGTTATTTTTTTTTATTATTGGAATGTTTCTTGAATACTATGAACTCCAGCTTTAACTAAGAAAAAGGATGCAGAGACAAAGTAGTAGTAGTAGTAGTAGTAGTAGTAGTAGTAGTAGTATCTACCTATGATCTAAGCAAAAAAATACTAGGAAAAAAAATCTAGTGTTGGATTTAGAGATTTTCTTGGTACACACAGATATATTATATTGTATAACTTAGAAACATCTGTTGTTTCTGTTGGAACTTGTGATTATCTTCTCTATATAGTGTATTTATTGATCGAAATGTTTTAAAAGACACTGAAAATATTCAAAGAGACAAGAAAACTGAGGGGAATATCGAATCTCTTTGTCCAGAAAACTTAAACCTTCTTAAACCTTGTTGAATCAGTGCTAGAATAGTATGCAAAAGATTGTTGGGAATTTAAAATTTCTCATTTAAGTAACTGTCTCCACTGAGATCTAGAAAGCTGCACTCCACTCCAGATTACATGGGCTAATGAGTGGGTAAGAGAAACCCTATAACTGCTTGTTAGTGATGGAATGAGCATTTGCAAGAAAGAAATGAAAATAACCAATAGGTGAATGAAATACGTAAACCTATATACAACTGTAGTGAGTTTGAATAAAAAAAACAAAAAACAAAACATCAACCGTAATTTCTAAATTTTCGTGTTTACCAGGCAGAAAGAGTACTTTTTTTTACCAAACTAGGTTGAATCAGTCCAAAGATGGAGAGGAAGAACTGTTGCAGTATGACATGACAGTAAAAATAGAAACAGGTTGACAGACAAAGAATCTCTTGTTGCATTACAGTGATTATTTTTATAGGACAATTTTTGGACAAGAATAAACATAACTATTTGTAGAATATACCAGACACTATCAGACGGTGAAAAATACTGAGAGCTATTTTTACACAGGCATTTTACATTTTTCAACCAGAATCTCTAAACAGAGGCACATGCCATGGACTTTTTGAGTTTTGGTTGACAAGTGGCATCAGATTTAAGAGATGTAAAATGAGTCCTGCTGCAGTGCTGGGACTGATAAGAACAAATAAAATACTCGTCATTTATCTGTCTCCCCAGCTGTTTTGTAGCCGTAAACCTGTAAAGAAAACAGAATGAGCCTAATTTGAGAGTCTGCTCACAGAGCAGGGGGGGGGGAGACAGCAGCATGGAGGATCATGTATTTATGACAAAGACCTTAAGTAATTTTCTCATCTGGTTGGATAATGCTACTCTGCATGCTAAATCAGAGGTACAAGACTTGGTATACTATAAACACTATATCCTCACAGAGAAGTTCTCAAAAACTGGACATATATATTGTATACTGTATGTAAGCAACGTACAATAAAGCAGAAAAAGAAAGAGGCATAGACAAACAGTGATGCCTTCAAAATAGTTGACAGATTCAGAAGAACACTCAGCTCTTATCACAACAGACTGGCACAGCATCAACATCACTGCAGACAATGCACCAATGCATCTGTCAATCTCTAGCTCCCTCCTCCTCTCACATTTGAACAAGAAATCCTTGAACTCCTCAAAGTTCAGGGCAGCAACTCATTCCCAGCCTACAGTAAGCATTCCACCCTTTCCCACCGTGGCTTCAGACTTTCATCCCAGTCTCTTCAACCTCTGGAATAACCTTCCACAGTGAGAGCAGCAGGTCACGCCTGATGAAGCCAGAAGAACTATATTGCCTATAAAAAGCAGAGATAAGATCCTGAAAGCACCTCACACTGCATCTCATACACCTATAAATTCTGTATATAAAAATGATGACCAGATTCAATGCAAAGTGACAGCCCAGGCAGAGCCTAGCACCCACCGGGAATGAGTCTGATGTACTATGCCGTTTCAAACAAAGTTCTCACCACCGTAGTACAGGGGGAAGTAACAATGGGCCTAATACTCCCAAAACACCCTCGGCAGCACATTTTGAATGAGCCAGTTGAATGTTGTTTCAACAAAATAAGTTTAACCTTGTTGTGGAAAGTTCCAGACACCCACATTAATCCTCAAGATATTCTTCCCAAACATAAAGTTTGACTAGCTGATGGACTATTCAAATGGAATTCTGTCCCATGTCACAGAATTCCCAGCAACACTAGAAGTATGAGCAGCCCACAACCTGGAAGATGCTGCACTCCCTATCATCCACACACTTCATATAAAGGCATGGCAACCAGGAAAACTGCTTCTCCTTCCTGAGTCACATGATGTTTGTGCGATCAGCTGACAGTTTAGCTCCTCCCTTCAGCAGAGTGAAGGGATTTCAAAACATACAGTATGTACTCATATCATTGATGTAAACCATCAATGATATGATTATAAAATTGATTACTAACCACGAACTAAGTGCCAAGTGCATTTGAACACCCTTGTGGTCAAACAAGAGTCTACAGGTCTTCTATACTTTCCTTCTCATGTCTATTTTGGCATGATATGTCTTATTGATAGAAGCCATTTTTTTTTTTTTATCACAATAACACGTATAGAGTATATAATTTGGTTGTTCAGCCGGTGCTGTAACCTTTCAGTTACTGCGGTACGAATATTTGGATTTTCAATCTTCTGACACCACTAGGAGAAAAAAAATTCATGCACGTCATCAGTTCCTGGCATATTTCATTTTGTATGAAGTCTTTGCTTTAAAATGTCACATTACATTTCTTTCTGTCTAAACCTTTGTCCTGATTTGGGAAGGTAAATTGTTTTTTTTTGGTGGCTGTGTTAATATTCATTGAACTGAATATTATTTCTCTCAGCCTGCTTACAGCTGTTTTACTGCAGTAAAATCATTAGACACAAGCGCAGCAAAATAACAAACAAACAGTGAATCAGTTTTGAAGTGCATGTGTCACCTTATGTCACTGGGCCTGACAATTTTAATTACTTTTTTAGCAGAGCTGCATGAATATGTAAAAGAGTGTAAAATGCAGTTTTAGGGGTAATTTTAATAAACCCCAATTATGAAAAAAAAAACAAATCCTCAAACTACATAATAGCGAATGATAGTAACTCATGGGGAAAGGTTTGGAATTTTAATTTAATGGGCTTGAATTTATTGTATTTTTAGGCTCGTGCTGATGGAGATTCCTTGACCGTGTCTCCTGTTCCAGTTCTGCGAGCCTTGCACATTTCCACACAAAATTCAGTATGCATAATTATTGCAATAAAGAAAACTGTTTAGCAGATAGTGTCATCATGGGAAAAGCACAGCTACTGAATGATTTGAATAATTCAAATTACTGACAAAAAAAAAAATGCTTCAACCAACACACCACATCTGCATAGATAAAAGACGCTGTTAACTGTATAATGAGATCCTAGTTTTATTATTGTATATATTACATTTTCACCTAAAGCAATAATGGCTGTAGGTGTACGGGATTAGCAGAGTGGAACAGGGATCTCTGGCTCTGTGCCTCTTGTGTGATCACTCCGGTGTGAAATGCTTGGCTCCATCTTCTTAGGTCTGAGGGTGCTTCATAATCAGCAGCTCCCTCAGAGATGAGCTGTTCTCTGATCCACATGATGACATCCACGAAGGGGAAGGCGCATTGTAAAGAGAGACAACGATGCAAAGGACATGAATTCTGTTTGTGTGATGAAATAATGTCTTTTTTTAGGGAACGGCTCCTTTCTGCTTCACTTCTTAGAATGACATCTACTCTTGCAGCCTCTTCTGAAGGACCTGGAATACTAGTTATTCTGGTTGTCATTCTAAGAATGCCATATGACATGTGAAGTTCACCTTGCATTAATCATCACATGTAAGCCTAGGAAGTCCGTATATTTCATGTGCACATACATTGTTATCTCTCTTTTTATCAGTGAGGTGAAGTCCAGCTGCACTTAATATATGTGGCCAGAGCTCATCCAGTGCAGATAAAATCTAAGTGTTTCTGCAGAGTTTTGTCATTTTTCTTTAAACGTTTTCCTCTGTAATGTTTAACACTGTGCCTGCTCATTGGTCTGAATGTTTCACACAGAATCAGAAAGCATGCAAGATAAATAAAGACGTTTGTGACAAAACACTGAAAAGTATAAAAGTATGCTTGTAGTGACAAGTATAAAAAAGTCTCTGAGAAGAGTCACAGAAAGGGACTGAATCAAGAATGTTATTCCCTAATGAAGGAAGTCATTTGTTTTCAGTGGAGATTATTGCCATTATTCTCTACTTTTCTGCTCTGGCTTCTCTCTTTTCTGCACTGTAGAAAACAAATTGTAATGTCATGCTGTGTGATTGCAAGAGTTGCTGGTTGAAAATGACTCGTGAAAACAGCCTCTCTTCAGTTGAAGCAACAAAAGAAACAGCATGACTGCAGTTTTGCTAAAGCTATACTCAAGAACTATTTGAATTTTTACACGTCTGCTGGATCTTAACAAAGACACTATAGGAAGTGCTTTTTTTTTTATTTATCACAACATCCTTATTTACCAGATAATTCCTCCCTCATATGTACACTTTAAGTAGGAAAAAGAAAAGAAAAAAAGCATTTTTAGTGGTTAGTATTAAAAAACAAGTTAAAAAAAACCCAAGAATAAATTATTTTTAAAACTTTAAAAAAATGTTAATTAAAAATTAATTCAAAAATTATGTTGGTAACTGCTATTATGATCTTCAGGCATAAGTGAAAACAGTATCCCAAATTCATTTCCTTTGGAAGGTAAGCACTTAAGCTATCATCATTTTTTCATAGCGTGTTAAAACTTTCAGCATTTCTGGATCTATCTTTATGTCCTACTAATGTATAATATCTCCAGACTACAGTATTACTCGTGATAAATATGGAATTGTGTTTCAGACCAACAGATCTGCTATTTTCAAGTAGAAAATAAATGATCTTGAAAACATATTATATTGTAAAATATTGTGAACTACATTAAAAAATGATTATAAGATATATTAAAATGTCAATATAAATGAACATGAGTTCTGACTTTGACCACTTCTATATAAAACAGTAGTGTTGCAGTTTATTTTAGATGGATAAGCTGCTTCCATTTTTACATAGTAAAATATTTCTTGTCTTGTCTTGTCTGCTCAACTTTTCTCGGGTACATTTTCAGAAATGTACCTTAAAAATCTTTGGAAGGTATATTGATGAGGATATTTTCTTTAAATTCCTGAAGGATATATGTACAGAGAATGAAACTGATTTTGTGAATTATCACCCTCTTTCAATTCTGAGATTTTAGTTACCTCATATGACACCACAAGGCATTAAACACTATCACATTATTAAAGCCACAATGCAGAATCCAAAAGGTATCTGAGGAAATAACAGGGTAAGTGGAAGAAAGGTACTACTAATTAAATGTATTTGATTAGTTGATAATCAGCAAATGTGAGCAACTCTAAAAAAGTAGAAAAGCAGAGGTGTTGGTAGTTTGCTGGTTTGGAGCAGTCATTTGAGTGTTAACAAAATACCAAAGTTTTTTCTTTGGTATTTTCTTTGGCATCAATAATGATCTTTTATGGAGACTTAAAAAAACACACTATATCAATGATAAATGAGACCAGGTGGAGTGATTAAGCAAAACCCATATAGAGTGTATCAGCACAAACACACCAACTGTCAAGCACAGTAATGAAGGAATGATGACTTGGGCTTATTTTCCAGCCAAAGGACCTGGTCACCTTGCACCGAGTGGGGGCATTTCTCAAACTAAAGCTTGCCTCAAACTGGGTCATACAACATGACAAAGCACAAAGCACACCAACAAATCTCTACAACATAAAAACTGTAAAAGAAAAGAATGGAGGTATTGCAATGGCCCAATCAAAGTCCAGACCTAAACCCCAGTGGTGGGGCTTTTAAAGAATAATGCATACATGAATGCTTTAAGTTGTTTTTATGTATTGAATGCATAAATAAGACATCAGGCAAGATATAATTTATTTATTCCACATTTTGGAATATTTGATGGTTGAGATATGTGGGATGTTTCTTTGAATCATTTATTCATGTAATGCTGCAATGATGTAAAATGAACAAAAAGAGAACTACCCTCTCTTAATATTGACAGGAACAGCAGACTGAATGCTGTCGCTGCCAGATTTTCTCTGATACAGGTCAATTCTGTTGTCTTATCTTCAACACAAAATTATTACTGAGATTTAGGAAACTGCGTTATGCATCTCAAGCACCATGGTAAGCCTGTATAACTGCATCTTTCAGTCACTCTCCTGTGATACTGATAAGTAATACAGAGTTTACATGGGATGTTTCTGAGTCTACACAAACAAGAAGGATGTGTGAGACATTTACCGGATCAAATTTGATATGCAGCAGATCTTGGTGAACTTAAAAGGGGACAGATAGTCATGCCTCTGTTCATGGTGCTGACTGGGAGGAGATCCAGTGGTTATATTTTACTTTGGAATTAATTTGATAAGCGATTAATATTATCAGTGATCCTTAAAATATACACTTTGGCAGCTTTAACGGGGCAGCAATTGCAGTTACTTTGTTACCTTTTTATTTAATAGAGGACAAGATTTAAACTTTTTATGACTCTGTTGTACTTTATGCTATTACAATTTTTATGATCTTGTTAATTTATGCTACAGCTAACTCAGCAATGTTAATATCTTAATATATTACATATGCTCTATATATGTGTGTGTGTGTGTGTGTGTGTGTGTGTGTGTGTGTGTGTGTGTGTGTTTGAGAGAGAGAGACTTTTTTAATAACAATTCACTAAATTGTTCATAAAAATTTAATGGTAGATTTATTAGACTAGATTGTTATGTGGTTCTTTATGGATGAGGAGTAAGATCTCCATGGTTGGATGGAGACCAGTTGTCATCTGTTATTATGCTCATCTGTTTGAAATTATCCATTGAAGTTCCCCTTTCCAACCAGATTTCTGGGAGATGAATCACATATTTATTCTACTGAGTCACAATTCAGTGGAGATTTTTCTGTCTTTTCCTGAGATAAATAACATCCATAGTCTCTCAAACAGCTCTGATAAAATGCGAAACTGACATTAATAATGTATCAAAACATGTGCGGAGGATATGAAGTCATTTATATTTCATTTGCCTGACCAATGGCCTTTTGAACTCAGACATAAAAAAAAAAAAAAAAAAAAAAACTTAAAATCAAGTGTCCTTGCATGGTTTCTGCCTTTGACGGAGGTTTCATAATAATCTTCTACAGGCTCTGATAAATAAAAATAATTACAGAAAAAAAAAACATTATTCTCTTTTTAATTGATTCTAAAACACAAAAAGTTCATTGAAAAAGTGGTGCTTTTAAAGTTTTGTAGCAACATGTTATTTTTCAGTTAGTGTTATGAATGCTGGATAATCTCTTTGATTTACAGTATCATTATCGCCACAGCTGGTAGTTTTACCTTTCTACTGTTTTTCTCCAACAACATTGTTTTCTAATTTATCAACGCAGTTGTTGTTTGGTAGGGAGTCTTTTATTGGCTCTGGAAGAAGTGGAGATAATAAATGAGGAAAATGTCACGTACATGGTGGAATTTTGACAACTGCTGAGCCATCTTTTCAGAAACTCCCACCGCTCGCATCATTGAATTTTACAAAACTGAAAAAAATGCATAAATACATTTATCTATATTATTTTAATGTGGGTAGACATCTATTACACCACAGGCTGAATAGTAGGAAAATTGTGGTGAAAAGTAATCAGTAGCTATTATAATGAATTATAATACAATTTGCAATATGGTAGTCAGTTTGTCTTACTGTATTCAACACTATATTTGCATTCTTTACACAATTAAACTATTAAAAAAGACAGCATCTATCTCATATGCAGTAAGTCTGAATTGAATATGTTGTACGTGACTGCTGAGATAATGTCATTCAGCATCAAAAACCTCCAATCCCTTTTTTCTGCACATAAACATTTCTGCTTTTTCCGAAAGAAGCTTGCACAAAACATCCTACAGTGCATAAACAATGACCTTCCACTTAAGTGTTGATACACGTCAGTCAATGCACAGTTTGCAACTGTCCGAGTTTTCTTAACATCATCTTATATTAAGCTTGAAATTTTCAGTAAGGTCAAATTTTGTTATAAGAGCAAAACTGAAATGCCAGGCTTTCTATTTATTCTTTGGAGAGCAACAAAACCTTTGACCAAGACCTCATACTGCTTTTTTTTTTTGGACCAGATGTAAAAACCCTTTACTCCAAGTCAAGACAATGTTGACAGCATCTCATTTCTACAACAAAGAAAAGAAAAAGTCCAAAGGGAGCTTTGAAAGCCTTCTATGCACATCAAAAAGCTGTATATGTTTTCACTGTATTATTATTTTTCTCTTTCTTGTCAAAGAGGCAAGGTGAGCACTGCTCACTGTTAATGCACTTACATGGTGGGTTGTGATGTGGTCCTCTACACTGAAGGAGAGCCTGAACTCATAATGTACAAAGCACAAAACACACTGCCCACAAATGTGGACAGGGTCTGCTGTTGTGATGATAAGTGTCAAGCTGGCTGCGTTGTGGAGATGCTAGCTGTGTTGGCAGAGGCTTCAGAAGTGCATGTGATGAAAAAACAGGTTAAGAGAGACAGATGATGCAAGATGCCAGAAGGTAGAAAGAGAGGGGGGAAAAACTGCCAACGGAGCCCACATTTAATGTCTGTGCTCATGCTTATATTGTGGATCAATGCAGAATCTGTTTTATTATTCTAGTACATCTTTAGATAAATTTGGACTTGTCTGGATGGACAAAGAGTGTTTGAAATTTAACAGAAATAAGTAAATGATGACCTTTTCCACTGTTAATATGAAGCATGTGAATTACTTCAAACATACATTTTAAGAATAATTTAACAATAAACGTCTATCCATCCATTCTCCTTCGCTTCTCCTTGTCAAGGTCACATGGGGGCTGGAGCCTATCCCAGCTACCATAGGGGGGGAGGCAGGGTACACTCTGGACATGTCGCCAGTCTGTTGCAGGGCTAACACATAGAAACAGGCAACCATTCACATACATAACCTCACTAACCCACACAAACACAGGGCGAACATGCAAACTCCACAAACAAAGACAACGGCCAGGTGATGGAATTGAACTCACAACCTTGTTGCTGTGAGGCAACAGTGTTAATCACCGCACCACCAAAACCTCTAATTTCAAATAATATGCCAGTCGAAGGTTTTAATACACTGGTACTGTATATGCAAGGCAGCAATTGACAAGCATCAATACTCAATCCAGACTTGATCTGTCACAATAGTAACGTGAGAGGCAGAAATGATCAGATTTGATAAATTGTAATAAAATGATTTTCTGCAGTCTCGAGATAATAGTCCTGCACATGCTGGAATATAAAAAAATAAAACAGGTGTTAATGTGTACTTTAAATGCTTCTAATCAATAGATACTGCTTCAAGGCCTAAGCACTATGTATACATGCTGCTAAATTGCCTCTGTGCATGTTTGAGTTTACTTACACGCTAGTAGTAGTTTTATCATTGCTGCTCTACAGTCGGGATCTGACTGGATTTCTGCTCTATTCTGTTTTTTGTTTGCTTGAGTGGGCTGAGGACAGCTTACTCTGTCTCTTTTTTCCAAAGCTTAGTTTGCTTTCAAAGCTTCCACCAGTGATTTCACCAGGTACGATACCAGTTGCAATGTAATCCCAGTGATCATTTCTGCGCTAAAATTTACAATAATGTAAAAACAAGAATTGTGAAAATTGTTGCCATGAACAGTAAACAATAAATATATGCTTTTAAATTATTTAAAAAAGTTTCATTTGTATTATATCTGTGAAGAGCAGTGATATGTGCACTGTGGCCTGTAAGCAAGCCAAAAAAGCCATTAGCTACATACCTGCTTCAGAACAGACTGATGACTAATGTGCCATAGAGGGGTTGTGGTGGCCAGAGGTCTATATTAGCAATAGATGGATAAGAGATAAGAGGAGATGACATGGATTTTAAAAAATGTACTGACAGAAAACTACCCTGAGACTCTCAGAAGGTTTCTGGTACAGTAACAATTTTCAGCGTATTATAAACCACATTTATTTTATGTTAGATTAACTTTCTGTAGGAATCTACACTTTTCTTTTGTAAAATTGGGCTTAAATAAGAAGGTAGTTTGATACTCACTCATAGTTAAATACAAAAAATATGTCTTGGCACTGTTTGTAAGTCAGTCAGGTTACATGTCTCAGGGCTCTGTTGTTTTAATGTTATATAATGATGTACATCATGCTGGCAAAGTCAGGAGAGGCTCCAGGAGAGGATGTGACCAAAGGATAAGGTTAAAAGATACACATGAGTTAACATAACACAAACTTTTGGCAAAGTTACACACCTACACAGAGCCTTCTCTGTGGCAGCAGATCACCCCGAACACTGGAACATTTTAAATCTCTACTGAAGACAACTGACTTTGACCCTAAACACTTCTTGTTTTAAGAGCCTTTTTCATTGTTGTTTTAGTTGTATTTATTCTATTACTCTTTCTCTTTTATATTTTTATTGCATTATTGTTTGAGCATTTTACTTATTTTAGGTGCATTTTAGATGTTTGTGCAAAATAAGCTGTTGGACATGCTACAGTCGAGCCCTCATATTCGAGGGGGTTTGAGATCACAACAAAATGCTAATTGCTGAAATCCATGAATGGTTCCACAAGCTAAGACGCCCTGTAGATACCTTTGAAACAGCTGATTGGCTTTAGAAGTCTCTAGTCAAGACGGAGGATAAGTAACAGTCTGTCACGGTATAGGAAGCTACAGTGGGAGTGACAACGAGCCAAAGTATGTCCCAAAGGTGAAAATAGAGGACTGGCACAAACAGTAAGAAAAGTTTAAAATGATAACCTGGCACTTTAAATGTGAGAAAAGTGGACTAGATGACATGGAGACGGAGACAGAGAGGTCTGCGCTGGGAAGCTGGGACAGATGTAACAGATGATGTGTTTTATTCAGCACTTTACGGTCTTATGGAGATTTTGAGCACTGTCATCTATTTTTGCCATAGCAGTCTGCTCTCTGTGTGTGGTAGTCTTCCCATTTATCCTGCCACACATCCATGACATTTGTTTTTCTGTGACTCAGTATATCATAATTTTTTATAGTTGCTTTGTAATATAGTTGCATACTGTAATACCATTTGTATCGTTGCACCTTAAAGCCTTTTAGCATAACTCTCTGATTCCAGACTGACTAATCCTTATATTATATTTTATATTTTGGAGCAAAGCTCAAGAGAAAATGAGAAAATGATTGCAGCATAAGCACTTAATAATGGTTATGATTCCTTTGAGCTTTTTAGAAGGCAAAAGGAGATGAACTGCTGAAGGTCACATTTCTTACAGTTATGTATAAAACTGTATGTAAGGGTAGCTGTTCGAATGGAGCTTTGGATGGCCTCACTAAGGTGATGAATATGGTGAAAACAAATATCTTCTTTGTATCGCCGTTTCTCTGTAGAAGCAGGGGGGCAGGGCCATATTTAAACTATATAGATTTGGTGTCTATATCTGAAAAAAGACTCCTACTCGTATCTATGTTTATGCATTTCTTACACACCTTTTATTTTGTAGGCACACAGAGTTCTCTTTCTAGGCCCTCAGCACCACTGAGTAACCAACCAGAAGCTTACTGTAATACCTCCACTTAAGTTGGGAATTGAGAAGTTAATTGTCTGCAAAAATGCACAGAACAGCAATAGCATGATGCACTAGATTAATACAACACGACACAAACTGAAAGCATTGAACTGGATGAATGAAGATCCTGGACAGAGGCACAGATTTCTGAGTGTGAATAGCACAGGAGACATAATTAGATTATGTGGTCTGGGACGATGACTGTTTCTTGTCTCAGAGGGTAAAGACATAAAAAAAGATGAAATGGGACTCTTAAGTGCTTGAGGAGGGAAGACATAAAAGAGGTGTACAGTCTGCTGTTTCTGCCAGACAATACAATTTTGCACTCGAGTTGTGTGGGTTGATGGGTCTCAGTACATCCCAAAGGGAGACACAGTTCAGATTCCAGGAGGAAGAAATGTAATATTTTAGCTCTGATGTTGGCCTCGTTCTTTGAGATACTTCTTTCTTGTCCATTTTTTAAGTGCTGTGTCATACATCATCAGCTGTTGTTTTTGGATTCTGTGTTTTGTTTTTGCGTTTTCATTTAAATATATGGAGTTAAATAATTACAAACAACTGTGTTCTTATTCTGTTTACAGTTTACTCTGGGTTGCAAAATGCAATTTATAAAGGTTTTTGGCAGTAATATAAATATAATATAATATTTGGCAGTTATTTAACGATCCCCTGCTTCACAGAGTGAATGGGTTAACTGCAGAGAGGAATTGATCAATAAAGTATACATTATTATTATTATTATTTTTAAAATTTGCTTTTCATTCACTTTGCAAGTTCAGATTTCAAACGGTGTAGCCAAAAGTATTTGCTCATCTACATTCACTCATATGAACTTGAGTGAGATACCATTCTTAATTCATAGGAATAGATATAATATAGACCCACTCTTTGCAGCTGTAAGCAGAAACAAAGTTTTGTATGGGTGACTGAGTACTTTTGGCACTATAGTGTCTTTACATGTTATTAGGTTATACTGAAGAACACTCACAAGGATTTGCACATTAAAAAATTAAATGCATTCAAATTAGAAAGCATATTTTACATTTAAATAAAATGGTCTAAATTTAATTTTTTACTATTTTTTTTTTTTTTACTTGAATGAGATTCAACTCAGGCTTTAAGAAATTCTGTTAAAATTCTGCAGCCTGTTTCAGGTCTGGGTGAAGAGAAAGGTTATGTATGGTTTCAGTACCTTTTGATGACAATGCCGTTATGGGTCTAATGGCTGTGTCTGTGCGTGATGTCTCTGTGTCTGCCTCTGTTCTTTGCCCGAAAAGAGAAAAAGAAAGATATTTGGAATACATTTTCTTTCACTTTCTCTGTGCAGTGGGCTAAAAAAAAAAAAACATTTGTACTGACTGAACTACCTTGCAGAGTTTAGATCACTGATATTCACTATTTTTCTAACGATGCTGAAGACAAGGTTGAAATGTTACCTGAGAACAATCAACTTATTAGCCTTATTTCTTATTTTAATCAAGAAACAAGGAGATGCTTGGGCTACCCAGCCTTATCTTTGTGTTGTAACCCTCTGTTATACTGACATAAACACATAAAACAGGGGATGTATTCACATATAATGTTTTTTACTCTGTGTACTGTGTGGAGTAATTTGGCCTCTCTAGAGAGATCATATTCACCTTGTGCTTAAAGTTTTGGTTCAACAGGAGGAAGACTCCAATATGAGACCATTACTAATCTGAACAAATTTAAACTTTAGTGTTCAGTAATGTACCCACAGAGTTAGGATAAATGCCAACTGGGACAGTCAAAAGGCAGATTGATTAGCAACATGCCTGCTCTGCACCTGAATCATATAATGAGTGTTCTGCATGTGTCATATTAGCCTTCAACACCTTGAATGACACCTTGAAATGATAATACTCGAGTGGTTAATCAGTTTAGGCTGTGTCCCTCTAATGAGAAATGAGCTGAAAGGAGAGCCATTTGTTGCCATGAAATAGTCCCAGTTTGTAATATTCACTCTAAATCCCGTTGAAAATCCACAATCTACCAAACTTTTGTGAGCATATATGATGCAAAAAAAAAAAAAGGTAACATTTGACCCTCTGTTCTAAAAATAAGACTTGGCTGTCTAGCTAGATGATTCCTGACATTTTCTGCTAAACCAGAACTGACATATACACCTGAACTCACATGCAATTTGCAACTGGTTTGGCACCGTGATGTCTATGACTTCATCTACTGCAACATTCTCCCACACAGATGAACACAGCAACACTTTCTGCTTCATGGAGACAGCAGAGAGATCTAGTTAGGAAAAGTGGAGACAAGTACAGCTCGCACTTGGTCTCTATCTTTGTCTGTTGACTCCTACAGTGAGCAAAAGAAGAAGAAAATATATTTCTACGGTATTGTTTCTTCTTTTTAAAAATTTTAAAAGGTTCTTAAATCTTAAAAAAAGACAGAAAATATGTATATTGCATCTGAAATGGGATGCAATATGTGTTGACAGATTTGGGGCATTTTGGATTTGTAAATAAAAAAATCAAGAGAGTGATGAAAGCAT
>VUQR01024508.1:2634-22734 GCA_015108515.1 Hemichromis elongatus
CCCCCCCCCCCCATCATAACAGTGTTCAATATACATGTGGTTAAAGTTTCAAACAAAGAGGAGTGAAAAATAAACTAACTGTGAGTCAGAAGATCAGTTTCCTGTGGGGTTTTCAGTACTGTGCAAAAGTAGCACGAGTAGCTTGAGTAGTGTGTGCGATTTAGCTAGATCAGGCACAGCTGCAAGCTTCTTTGCAACCCACCTTCACCCCAGCTGCACCTGTTGTTATCTTGCATCTGATGTAATCAATATCATGTCTGTCCCTGATGCCCTCGCTCATCTGTGCAGGTTCACATGTGTGCACGGAAGCGTGGGGAGGTCCCAGAACAGAGACTACAGATTTAAATATCGATCTTGTTTCCACTATACTTGCAGAGTGAAAAACTAATGATGCACAGTCAAGAGCAGCGAGGGAAAGCAATTGCTACTGGATATTTATTTATAGGAGTTTTCCTTTCAGGGAAAACACTTGGTTAGAGTCTTTAAATGAATAACCTAATTTGATTTACTACATCTTTCAGCAGTCATTTTACTGCTGATTGGACCATTATTTATGATGAAAACAAAGTTTGGGCTTGATGTGCATGAAGTAGTTACTGAGGGAAACTTTATCAGAGCAGATCGAATGTTCATCTTAATTTGTTTAATAAAAATCAAAGAAAACACAAAACCTACAACTAGAAAGAGGTTCTGCAAGAGCAACGGGACCAAAACCCAATACTACCTTTCATTTTCAAGACATAAACGATTTTGTGTTCTCCCTCAAACCTTTACAGATATTTGACTTGATGACATTGAAGCTGTCAGCACCCCTGACTGAGCGCGAGATTTCCCTCAGATCATTGATAATCGTTGGAAAGAGAAAAATGAAAAGCCTACAAAATACATAGTATAAATGTAAGCCTGCAGCCAGTATTCAGAGCAGTAAATGAGACTTCTATTTTGTGCATATCCTCAGGTTGGAACATTAAATATATCTCTTTTTTTTGTTACTGTAGAGCTTGCTATAAGCAAGAAGAGGAGCAGGTAATGTGAGGTAGTGAGGAATTAACCTGGGCTGACTGCACCGTGCTCAGCTGCCACAGTTACATCATTCCAGGTCATGTCACTTAAAATGCAGCCCACCTGTACAGTGGTTAAACAAACATGAGAAAATCCTGCCTGAACAAACACAGACCATGTCATTATATTTCAACATTAAAACCTTTATTATAAAAAAATATCATAAAAATTGATTTGTCTAGCCCTTTGATTTTCACGTCCTCAGAATAATTGAAAAATAAATGCTCACAATAGCTAAAACTTGACCGACAAAAAGTCCCCACTATAAAAAAAATAATATGTCACTTTTCAAAGGCTTTGATGTAAGGCCTTTTCTAAAGATGTCCACCATGCTGACAAACGTCCTCATAATATCTAAAACAATGTCTCCAAAGTGTGCCCACTTTCACAAATCCCCACTGTTCACAATGTCCTCACTCCCCAAAATTCCAGTGTGTCTGTTTTCCAAAAATATATCTTTATTATCCAAAACGGTCCACGTTTCACAAATGTCCTCATAATATCTAAAACCTCCATAGGTCCTCACAATGACACACAAACAGGTGCACACCACCAGCTCTCAGAGTGAGGCTGCTTCACATGCAGCTCGCATCACCGCTGATGATGTATGAGACGCACGGCAGGTTGAATGACGCGAGCCTGACCAATGACGCAAGCTCGAGTGTATCGATGTGGGTTAGCGAAGGCCTGCTGCTGCTCGTAGTCAAACGCTGTTCTGTTGTGTTAGCCAAGGTTAGCTTAGCATGAAAACACACAAGCTGCTGGTGAGTCACGACTGCAGTGAGAGAGAAAGGATGGAGGAAGGGGGAGGGTCGGCTATGAAAGCAGCTCAATACAAATTCCCCTCACACACACACACACACACACACACACACACACACAGTCAGAGCTAAGTGGTGTAATGCTGTTAGCTCATCAGTAACTCGGTGTTGATGGGATTACAGAGTACTATAACCTCATCACAGTCAGCTGCACTGAAACACACCAACTCTTAACTCTGTATAAAGCAATGTGATAATAAGATGCTTCTTTTTACATTTTAGTGAAGTCCCAGGCTTTTGACGGCTCCAAAATATTTTTCACATTGTTTGTACACTATTGACTAAAAATCAGATTAGGCATTAAAAAAATAATATTAAGGGAAGATTGAATACAGTTTGTAGGAGATGTGCAGTCAGTTAAAAGAGAAAATACCATTACAAGAAAATTAAATGTATTATTTGAACAATTTTCAGGAACTCAGTCAGTTTAGTAGATACAGCTCGCAAAGGTGAACCTTTATTATAAAATAACAGTTCACCTTGGATTTTCAAATTGAGTTAAAGCTTCCGCAGACAAATCCTGATCAAAGTAAGCTGGATCGTTTGCCATGTATAAATCTAATGTCTGTCAGATCATTTAGTTAGCCCAATTTAAGCCTAATTACATCAGAGATGGTGGAAGTCGCCAACAATGCATAAACTAATCAATCTGACAAGATTCAAGAGCCCGGCCTTTGGCTACTGACGAGATTCTGTGGTCCAATGTTTGACTAATGGCAAGATTCTAGAGTCCAGCTTTTGACTACTGATTAGATTCTACAATCTTGTATTTGACCTTTATATATCTATAATATCATTGTAGAATCTTATTTTATCTTAACATTTAGCCAAACTGATGATAACCCACAGCAAACACACACATATACAAAAGTGTTGTTAAACATAGAAACACATTACCAGGATGTTAGAGGCAGACATTATATTATGTAGCCAGGAAAACGTCACAGAAATGTGTAAAATGTGTATAAATGCTTATTGCTACATTGCATGAAAGTCACATGGCAAATACATACTAGAAACAGGCTTTTGTTCAGCTGCAGTTCAATCTTTGACTTTGGGATGATTGCATGAGTAATCACAGTAATCACAGGACTGAGAGTTAAAAGGCCCACGTGAAAAAAGGCAGAATATCACCCTGTGCTGTAGTAGCGTCACCTAACGTGTCCCACACGTGGTCAGTTCAGAGTTGAAAGTAAGTCAGAAACAGAAATAGAGCCGCAGCTGCAGTTACCTTGCTAAGCTGCAGCGCTACTGTTAGCTAGCTAAGCTGGTTAATCCGAGGTAAGTCAGTGGGCTAAGCACTGACGTGCTGAGGGACTGACAGACTGATAACAGGGCTAATGACAGAACAGGAGACTCATTGTTGCCCTGATAACTTCCAATTCATATATCTGCAGAGATACGAATTGTGCATGTTTCACTGCTGTTCAGAGACACCTGAGGAAAAAACACTCCAAAACTTTTCATCTGTGGTTGCCACTATGTTGACCTTGTAGACAGACATTTAAAATAGCTTTATCTTTTTTAATTTTGTGTTAAATATTTTCACAGTGAAACTACATACCAGCAGGACACTATCCACTGGTTTCTGGACTCCATATTTTGAACCCTCCACTTTAACTTTACAAGCATTGGTATGTTGATTATCACCTTACACCCCAAACACAGTTGAAAAGTACAGTTCAGTGGCTCCAGTAGCTAAGGAGAAGCATAGCAAACAAACAGTTCATTTAAATGCAGTCATTTTAATGTAGAAGCCTGCGAGAGCTCAGTCTGCAGTCAGCTTCAAATAGCTATCAGAGGATCTGCAGTTTTCCCTAATTCTGTGTCCGCTTTAATTTCCAGCCTTGGAGTTTCCCACTTGGATCAACAGGCCACAGAAAGCGACTCCTGTAACATGAACCAAATACACTGGTGGTGCAGTTGTATTATTGCAATGATGTGGTTGAAGCCACTCAAACAGCAACATTAACACAGCTTCTCTGGACTCTTACATGTCTTTAAAAAAGCAGTTTTCACATGCTAACAGCAGCGCTGAACTCTAAGGTCTTACTGTACCTATCAAAGGTACAGACTCAGATGCCCACTGCACTCATATCAAACGACTGTCTGGTTAAATAGTCTTTAAGTTAAGAATTCCCCAGTAAAAACTCAGCTTGATGTCCTATAGCACACATGAGAATAGTGCAAGTAACGGTCTTGTGTGCCATCTTCTGCTTGATCTGCTCAAGCAGCTCACCAAAACATTTCCAGTGTTGATGTGGACCATCTCCTCTTATCTGCCACGTATGAGAGAGGGCAACTGTGTCGAAGTAATTGAAGTATCATCTAAATTAGCCTCATTACAAGTTTATGAACTGTAATACAATCTGCCAACTCACTGATAAATGGTCAATTATTGTGGGAGTGCAGAGATTATGTTTGCCACTTAAATAAGGCTCAGTAACACGAGAAGTAAGAGTGACTATAGCAGGCTACAGTATAACAGTACACAACATTCACCTGATTTTCCAAACTGAAAGCACAAGGCCAATCAAATCTTTACCACGCTTTTTTAATGTGCATTTTTAAGCTTCTGAAATGTGAGGATATTTTATATTTCTGTCCTACATCAGTGAAACATCAGTGCGGATGTTTGTCAATAGAAGCATTCTGAAAACTTCTGGCAAAAATGTTTTGGGTGATTATAGATTTTGTTTGGAGGTTAACCTAGATAATAATTAAAATAATAATTGCACATGACTTATTTTAGGCCACAGGTGAATGTATATAATATACACGCTAACATGGAAACAGTTCATTAAAATAGGAATATGGATTTTATCCTTGTAGTAACTGGCCCCAAGTATAATTAATTAGCTCAGAATTCTTCAACGCTGATATCAAACATACAAACTTCAAGCTAATTGACTCATCAGTCACTTTAAAACTACACACACAGTGAGATCACAGGTTCCTGTCTACCTGCCAGGAGCCTCAGTGACATCACACAAACACTCGCTGCCAAATTCTAACTTCAGCTCGGCTTTAATTAGACTCGTCTGTCCCACATTACCTGAGCAGAGAGAAAGATCCTAACCATGACTCAATGAACAGCTGAAGGGCTAAAAAAAATAAGAAAAACAAAGTAGAGATTAAATACTAAATGATTCTATGTCTAAATTAAGGTTTATACAAGTTTAATAAAAACTGATCCAAGTGTAAAGAAGTCCTCATCACTGATAGAAGACATTTCTGTACTGGATGCTCAAGACCACAAGATTCAAGGTCATCTGGTCCAGCCCTAACTGCAAAAGGAAAGTTTTAAGTCTAATCTTAAAAATAGAGATAGTGTGTCTGTCTCCTGAATCCAAACTGGGAGTTGCTTCCACAGGAGTGGGGCCTGAAAACTGAAGGCTCTGCCTCCCAGTCTACTTTTTCAGGAGAGAGAGAGAAAGGACAAGGAGGAAGTAGGAACAAAACAGTAAAGGAAGATAGATGGCAGGAAACAAGGAGGAGGAAACGAGGAGAGGAGAGGAGAGGAGAGGAGCAGCGAGCTCTGTCAACAGGATTAAAAGATTACAGGCCACTCCTGTTAATCTCAGGTCCACGTGGTGAGAGGGATGATGATGTCACATTTGGCAGGAAAACACACTCACACACAAAATCTGTATCCATCGTTGACTTCCGACCCTGACCCCTCGCTAAATCAATCATTCCCATGGAGACATGAAGCACAGCAAGAACAATTACTTCTGATCAGATCAATCAGACTGCTTCACTACAGCGCTGATCAATACTGCAGTACCTGGGAGAATGGTCAAATAAATAAATGACCAACCCTGTTTCCAAACAAGCTTTATTACTTAATTATGTTGTTTGTTTCTTATTCCAGGGTCTTTTCCAGCATTTGATATGTTGTTTATTTATTTATTAAATACTGAGTTTAAGCGATTAGCTTAAATTGCATTTTGCAGGACCCTTGGCAAACCTCAAATATTCCAGAAAAATCTTTCTTAGGTCCTAATGTCATCTCAACAAACCTTGCAAATGCTCACAGGACCACCACTAAAACCACAGAAGGAGCATCGGAAGCCTTATGGAAACTCATCAGTATCAATAGCAACCTTGGAAAACCATCAAGAACTCCTGTAACATTTTCACTGACCTTTCCAGGTCATCTTCCATCAACTCGATATCCTTCTAAAATTAAAACACTAAAATGCCTCGTCTAACATCCGCAGCATCCTCTTCAGTGATCTGTGGAAGTCATTCTTCCTCTGAAACATCCCAGCGCTGTCCTGGAACACCTTCAAAGACCCTTGGCATATTTTCACTGACCTTTGGTAAGTCTTTAGGCACTCGGAGAATGCCCTCAGGGATCCTGGTACCCTCTTCTTAACCCTTTCAATTCTACAGAAAGAATTAGAGAAAGGGAATTCATAATATTCATCACCAAACTGAAGCCTGAAATGAACCACTTCTTCATGCACCCAAAAGTTCACAACGAGCAAACTGGACAAAATGTCCTCGCTGGTAATATTTAAAACTACAGCCGGTCCTCTCAAAGACGGAAGAAAGCGCACGCACACACACGGACGAACGCACCGATCTGAAGGACAGAACTGATCTGTGAAGATGAAACTGAGCTGCAGGTCATTTTATAATCACTGAAGCAGAGAATGATAGTGTGTGTGCGTGTGTGTGTGTGCGTGTGTGTGTGTGTCCTTGGTAGGGTGACTGCAGCACGAACACACTCTGCAGGATAATAAATCTAAGGGACTCGGATTTATTGGACAACGAAGACAGAAAGGACAGAAAAGGATAAAGGGACAGAGGGAATGAGGGAAGGACAGAAAGGAGGTGTGAAGGGAAGGATGTAAAACACATGTGTGTCAATATTTACTCAGATAAAAGTAGAACGTAGGCCTGTAAAACATTTTATTTACCATAAAGAAACTTTACCTTACTGATAATGGAGGAAACCACCATCTGTCCTTTTTGGTCTAACTCGATGACCGTTCATCCGATCCACGTTAAACTTGGCAGGTGTATCTGCGGGAACCGGAGTGAGCTCCGTACCATATCTGAGGTCGTTTGGATGAGCAGTTTTCTCATTTTTGCTAAAAGTTGCTCATGTGACTGCTGTCTGTACTATAAATTATATTTAAATCTTTGCCAAGCTTCTTAACTCCCAACTTTAACCTCATTTTACATTCACCTCATGTCAAACTGACCTAACCCTAGCTAACCTTAAAATCAAGAGTGTCAACCTACAACAGCAGGATTTTGAAGCAGTGTTTAAAAATACGAAGGCTGACCAAACAATTCTTGTACGTCTGATCTAAAACCCGAACACATATCTCACAAAGATATTTGGGAACATTTAATTGTGTTTATGGAGTGTGTTTTAGCTCGCTGGATGAGCGATTCTGCGTGTTCTGCACAGTGTGTCTTTTTAGCCGCAAAACAGCAACTTTCTGTTTGCCCGCATGTGACACGTTTATGGGTCGTCCGCATACTGTAGCTACAAATGCCTGGCCTTCGTCTACAGAATCAAGCACACGGACGAGCCTCGAAGAGTGCTTACATCCAGCATAAACAGTAACTCAAGACAAGAACCCTATAAATATTTAACCTCCTTCCTCAGTACAGCTCTAAAAGAATAAAGCGGAAAAATGGATAAAACAACAACTGTAAAGCTGTAAAGCTGCATGAATAATTTAACCAGATACTGTTAAAGATTAACAGGAGGAATAAACACCAACAATTATGTTGAGGGCTATGCTAAACGTGTTGATGTTTTACGCCGATGTCAGCATGAAATGCAGTGCAGCACATTAAACTTTTTTTTTTTTTTTTTAAATAACCTGATCAAAAAAAGTGCTAATCTACCCCAGTGACGGATGAAAACTAAAGCTTCATATGAACCTGACCTTTGACCTATGACCTTGAAGCTGTATTTTATTTTCTTTACTCGTATGATTGGAGCAGAATTGACTAAAATGCTTCTATGAACTCTAAAAACTTGAGATTTTATTATCTGTTCATGCAGTGCAGATGTTTGTGAGATCGCCTCCCAATGCTTGTTGTGAAGTTTGAAGATGAACCATAAAAAAAATTATTGGTAATAGAAAGTTTTATGTTGGCTTTGACCCGATTTACACCTAAATTCAATCAGCTCGAGCTGTTATTGATCTACCATCACACAAAATTTGACCGCGGATGTTAGACTGCTAACAAACAAACAAGCAGACAGAAGCGATTACATGCCCCCTACCTTCTTGGGGAGGAAAAAAAACCTTTTGAAAAATCAGGTCTAAACAGTTTTACAGATTCGGCGTCAACACTGATCCTGCTGAAAGTAGACAAAGTCACCAGGTTTACACACAGATCGAAACAAGCTGAACGTGGAGACGTCATCTGAAGATTTAAGATCTGCATCCTACAAAACAAACCGTTTATGGAGGTTACACGTTTGGCTTTTTCTTTTTTTGGCTCCTTTTTTTTGGAAAAATTGATTTAATTTTGATTTCTCTGTCGACTTGCTGAGTAACATTTAGTTTTGTGGGTTTTTAATAGTCTTCTTAGACTTGAGCATTCCCTTTCTCTTGTTTCTTGATTGCAAATGTCAGAAGAAAGAAAGTTAGCCTAAAAGAGAGAGGAGCTAAACCACAGCGAGCAACAAGGACCACTATAAGACAAAGAAGGATGATTCTGAGCAGTGAGTCATACAAAGCTACACTAGCAGTTAGAATTTAAAAATGAGATGGAAATAAAAACCTAACAGGTCCTGAGAGGCAGAGAGTCTCTAGAATGCTTTTTTTCATTAACAATCATGTTACTAATTAACCTAATCAGCTCTATAATGTTCTACCCAGTGTTTTTTTAATCATTACACAGCTTTTACAGTCTTCTGTTGAACCCCGTGGCTTCCATTAAACAGTTGTTAAGACATGCTCGTCTCTCAAAGACGAATGCAATAACTGAGGCTGCTGACAAGGCTGAAAAAGTGCCAGAATGATCCCTTAACTTTGGCTTCAGTTAAGCAGGTGACCTTTACAGAGTCACATGACGACGGTCTGCAATGTGTGCTGAACTTTTTCTCTCCTCGCTCTCTGTGATTTAAGTCTGACCTCCTCCTCTTCCTCCTCCTCCTCTCTGTGAACATTCAGACCTTTCCCGTCTCTCCTCCTCTCCATCCAGCTCAGACTGCTCGACTGTGTGAACGAGACCTTTGCAGGTGAAACGATCCAACTCTTCTCTTTCTCTGCTGCTAAAGTTCAGCTTTGACAGTGCAAAGAGCGGTGATGAATCCACCTGCTGACACCTCCTCTGCTCCCTAAACCATCATTTTAATTCATTAGTTTTTAATTAAAATGCCAGAAAAACGCCTGAAATCGCATGCATACGTGTCTAATGAGCCTAAAAGAATTCAGTTTGCTGTGAATTCAGACATAATCAAACATAACAATAATGAAGCTTTACAAACATTCTTGTGACTTTATTGATATACGTTTAGATTATTGATTAATGCATCTGAAATTGGAGGATTTGGTGAATTTTAAAGCGCCTGAGCTGGACTTCTTTTTAGATTATTGACGACGGTCCCAGTATTTAAATACCTTGCGCTTTTACAACTAAAGAAGCTTCTCAGATGAAAGGTAAAGCATCTTCAAGAGCTTTAAGCGCTTTAGGCTCCGATGACCTGCAGAGATGTGTAACTGTGACCACCACTAGGTTTGGGGATTCCTGGGTTTATCCATGTTTTCACTCATTTTTCCTGTGGTGTCCCGTGTACATGCATCTTTCTTTACTAAATTTCACTGAGCTCCTTCAAACTGGAGAGAGGGCGACAATGTGCACGCAGGTGTCCGTGCCCAGCATCACGTTTACACTGTGCCCTGCAGCAGCGTGCAGGAGGATCAGGCTCAATAAAAGTCAGCTAACTGGAGGCGTTCACAAACACACACTCACACACACAGTCGTATTATATATGGTAAAAGGCATCAAGTGCAGTAACAGTATCTCCCCCTGTATGCCTGCTGTGGTGCTGACTCTCTCTCTCTCTCTCTCTCTCTCTCTCTCTCTCTCTCATGCACACACACACACACACACGGGTTACTGTGATGGAAGCAGATCGGCTGAACCTGCTGCTGTCACTCTGATCAATAACACACATGTCGCTGCCACCATCCAAACACATGCAGCCAATTATGTCAGTGAGAAACTGAGTCCAAGCCTGTCGCTACTGTAAACCCCGCCCCCTCGCATTTTAGCTCCTCCCCCATCAGCTTCAAATTGAATTGAATTTTTCAGCGAAATAATCTGGGATTCAAACAGCTGGTTTGAGTGACATAAAGAAACATTCAGAGTTATTTATTTATTTTTGAGAAAATGTTTTTCAGCTTCAGCGCTGTTCCACAGTCAGACTGAACTTCCTGTCCTGTCCTGGACTCACCTGAAGGTGAACTGAAACCTACACTGACCTGTGAGGAGGATAAACACACCGAGCCAGTGGACGTTCTGGATGTTCTCTGACATCAGCACAAACACAGAGGATGAGTCATTTTTGGGTGGGGGATCATGCTGGCCCAACTCATTTCTAAAGTAAAAAGACTTTCATGTTTCTTTTAAGCTGTAACTGATCTTCTGTGTACAGCCCTAAAAATATGTCTGGTGGTGTCCAGCCTTCGAATGTGGAGTATTTAACCTTTAAAAGTGGAAAATCTTTACACCAACGTACACCAACGTAAAGCTGTGGAAAAGATCTGCTTTTAAAATTACAATAAATGTTCCAGTTCACATCCAAGGACACAAAAACTGGAGAGAAAAAAGTGTCTGTCTCACAAAAACCATTAGGTGAAGTGAGGATGTGGACATGCATACAGGTGTGTGTGCATGTGTGTGTAAGTGTGAGTATGTGTGTGTGTGTGTGTTGCACCTCACCTCCTCCGTTCTTGTAGCACAGGTAGGGGAATCTCCACACGTTTCCGAGGCCTACAGCAAAGCCCACACAGGACATGATGAAGTCCATCTGTCGCGTCCAGGTTTCCCGCTCCTGGTAACCGGGCCCCGCTCCGTTCACCACGCCACCTTTTTTGTCCTGTCCAACACAAGCAGTGGCCACCACTCCACCAGCAACGCCTGTTCCTGCCACTGTCAGCGGGACGAGGCTGCCATTAGCGGCCACAGGTGCATAACCACTTCCACTGCCCCCGTTAGAGAGAGTTATGGGGCTCTTTTTGGTCTCCTCCAGGAGAACCAGAGAGCAGGAGGAGGCTGGAAGAGCCTGCTTCTCCATCATTCACAGAATGGGAACCAGTCAGGAAGCGGTCCAAATATTCAGCCTCTGTATCCCCTTTATTTCCTGCAGGTTTTGTCTGCACTATCTCTTATTTCTGTTCAAGTGTTTCCCCACAGTTCCCACTCAGGTTAGCAGTCAGACCAGTAGGAATAGTCAGCAATGGTTCCCACTTAGAATCCCTTTAATTGCTTCAGATTTCGGTCTTTTAATATCACGCCTAAACCCAGAAATCAGAAAGAATAGTCAGCTGTGATTCCCACTTTAAAGTGTTTTAATTCCTGCAGATTATAATCCTTAAAGTCAGTTTCTGAGTCTTAAAAAGCAGTCAGATGCCAATCAACAAAGGCTGGGGGGTTTACCTCTAATTTGGCTTTTTGTATTTTTAGAAGTCCCCAAAACTCAAGTCCAAGCAACCAGTCAGGTACCACATAAACCAGTAAAACACCAGTTCAACTCAGCACACTTTTATTTTGAAGGTTTTGTCAGTTTAAACACTGATTTATTTTTTCTCCTTTTACTCCTTTTAGTCCCACAGTCTCAGTTTTCCACACCTCGTGTTCACCTCCTCTCCCACTAAACCAGCCAGCTGCCAGTTACAGACCAACAGTCATTCAGAGACGGAGAGCGGCTCAGGAGCTTTATCCTCTGCCCCTCTCTCACTCTTCCTCACTCACAACCAGAAGAAACGTGATTCTTTCTCTGCCAGCCGAGGATCCAGACTCTGGTCTTTTATTTATGTCACCAGCTCTTTTTCAGATGATTTAATAATGTTTTTATTTTTATTTTTTTTTTAAAAAAGAGGTCACAAATCCAAGTCTATTAATAAAAAGGGGGTGGGGGGATTTTTTTTTCTCGAATTACAGGGATTTAATTTGAAAATAAAATAAAAATAAAAAATAAAAGAAAGGGAATTACACCGACGATCGGACAGCGACCTTCAAAAACAATCCACGAAACACTTGAATGTGAGTCTGAAGAATCGCATGGGAACAGAGAGTCACGGAGGAGACGGCGGCCTGCTGGAAGACAGAGAGGACGGCGGAACCGAGATCAGTCCTATTATTCCCCTAAAAAATTAAAAAGAAAAAAGAACCGGAGCTGCTCACGACTTCAGTCCCGGCGGCGGAGCAAACTGTGGAGGAATTGCAGCGACGGCTCCATCCGAGGAGGAGGAGGAGGAAGAGCGCGTCCGGACCGAGGAGAGTACGTCCCGCTGCGCAGAGCTGTCAGAGATCCCGGCGGAGTCGGTATTTAAAGTCTGTCTGTCCGTCAGGCACCAGCGGCTTTAAAAGGAGAAGCCGCCGCTCTGCGTGACGTCACGAGCAATGCCACGCCCCCCGATTGCCATCCCTCCCCTCTCCATCTCGACCTCCCTCTCTTTCTGACTTTCCTCCTTTTCTCCCGCTGTGCTCTCTCTCCTTTCCTCCTTCTCCTCCTCTTCTCTTTCATTTTTCCTTCTTTTTAACTCCTTCCTTCCCTTCGTCTCTTTCTCACTTCTTCTCTCCCTCCCCTCTCGCTCCCTCTTCTATTTACCCTCCGTCTCTCGCATCATTTAAACCATGTAACCACCGTGTTCCTGGAGGAGTCTCCCAGATTAATTTACATGCCAGACTCAACATATCTCACGAAAACTGAATGTTCAGTGGCTGAACCTGAAGCTGTGAGCCAGGGGCGGATCTAGAGAAATGTTCTTAGGGTGGCATGAGGGCGGCAAGGAAATCAAGTGGGGTGGCAAAATCAAAGTCCTCTTTTCTTTTTCAACAAATATGCAGGTGGTTACATCTGGTTAAAATGATTCAAATTCAGTAAGTATACACGTTTTTCATATAAATATAGTCTACAACTTAATTATATTCTGTGGCCCACATAATTAAACAGTTTAGTTACATAAAACATGCACATTTTGATTTTATGTACTGTATAGTCTGTATAATAAATTAATATGTAACCCAACAAGTATAAAAGCAAGAACAGAATACTGGGGGGTTGCTTTACAAACACAAGTTTAACTTGAGTTTCACACTTTTTTGATAGAAAAAAAAACAAATTGTTGCTTAAATTTAGACAAAATGTCAGAAATCTGCAGTCATGAACAAAAATGTAGAGCTAATTTTTCATGATTTGCTGGGTCCAAAATATAATTGGCCATTTTGACTCCTTTTGATTTTACATTTGTATTTCACCTTCAAATTGTTCCATTTTACATTTTTTTTCTTGCTTTGCTCGGTAACATCAGCACAACCTCACGCGTCTGAATTTAGTTGTTTTTTCATTGTATTAACACAACTGATCCGAAATCACACAAAAACATAAAATCCTAGTAGAAGTTTCATTTTTTTACTTTAAAAACCACAGACGTGTTGAGTAAATTACTTTTGCAAGTTGAAATGCAAATATAAATTGTACATTTTGAAAACTTCTGCACACATGGTGGATTCAACCCATTCAACCACGGTGTAGACTGGACAGTTGTGGAGGTGAGGATGGTGTCGGACAGGATCATGAGCGTGAAGCTGAACATTGCTGGTGTTGAATGTTGTCAGTGTGTACACCTCAGAGGTTAGATGTGAGTTAGAGGACAAAGAGACATTTTGGAGGAAGGCAGGTGAAGTGGAACAGAGTGTAAATGGTTCTTAAATAGCACTTTATACAATATTCATACAAACACCTTTTTTCTATGCTTTTTCTGTGTTAGTGCTTTCTATCTATCATTCACACCGTCTGATAGATGCACTGGAAGATAACTTGGGGTTAAATCTTCTGCCTTACTTACTGACCTACAGCTACCTCAGTGGTAACCAGACTAATAAAGAAGTGCAGATGGTAATGGATTTTGCAGAAAGGATGGTAGTGGTGAACATATATTTTAAGAAGAGGATAAGAGTCAAAGAAGGTCCACCCAGGTGTAGTATATCTTATTGCAGAAGGTGCGGTCTGAAAGCGATAGGAGACTGTAAGACGGTGGGATCTGTAGTCAGAGTTATTGGGGCTGAGATGGTTCAGACATGTGCAGAGGGGGGGATAGTGGAGGTAAACAGGACTGTATCTGTATCATCTGCAGAATCGATCTAAAAGATGGCTGTGGCCAGTATTGCTATTACTGCATTTTGAAGGCTCAACATTAGCATTTTAGCTTCGACAGTGTCAGATTTACAGCCTGAAGCTTAAGCGTCGGCTTGTTGTAAGTACACGTTTTCACATGCAGACACCTTGCCTTAATTACCTGACATCAGTGAAGCAGTCTTTAAGTCTAACACGGCCATCATTTCTCCACCAGTGCATCAGCTCCCTCATCATGGTAACCAAGTCTGCTTCTTGTGTTCTCGCTAACTTCTCATCTTTCATACGCTTACTAAGTTGCCCCCACCCCCTCTGCAAGTGAGCCTCCAAGATTAGTATTCCTCTCACTCCCTGTATTTACTCCTCCCTCACACCCAAGTCTAACTACACTCTCCCTCAATGAGTGTCTACATTGCTATCTTTGTGTTTATTATGAACTTGTAAATCTTATTGCTGCTTCTGTTTGGTGTCTTTACTTGGGTTCACTCCCACATACTGTCCTCTGGCCCCTTTGACAGACCTTGACTCATACAGTCAGGGTACCTGCTGGTGGCGCAGTTTCACTGGGGAGGGAGGTGGGGGGGCATTTTCCTGGTATGGTGGGGAATAGGAGCTCTGGGGGTGTCCTGTGGCATCTAGCATGGTAATGCTGGCAGTGGAAGGGGCCTGAAAGATAGTGTTCCTGCAGTAACACGATGGACCACCAGAGGGCTGCAGAGCACACTTTGGTTCGCCATGGTTAAACTGATGCCAAACTAAAATCCCCAATAAAAGATTAGAGGCACACAAAGTAAATAAGTGCCATCTGAGGGGAAGAAGGGGGTAAAGAAAGTTTTCCTCCTGGTGCTCGAGAATCCCCGGCATCATGTGGCGGGAGCGCACAGGCAGTTCCTGCAGGAAGAAGACACTGCTACCACCGACTCATCCCCATGCTTGCATAGCATAAATCTAACAGAACACCTCTAGGACTCTAGTTTCATTCCATCAAACACTGCCAGGCTGCAAATGTTATCTTTGTACTTTATTTATCCCGAATGTCGTGCATCTGCCCCATCCACTAATAATAAAAACACTAAAAACACTAAAGGTAAACTGAAAAGAGGAGAAACACTCTGGAAACTAACTGCAACTAAACTGAACTCAAAGTGAAAAATATAAAAATATAACAGCTTTGGTCCCAACCAGCTTTGTATTGATTAAAACTGTACAAGCTGAGATCAAAACATCAGGGACTAAAAGGGAACTGTGCACTGCTGTGTGTGAGCGAGAGAGATCGTTTGTTCATTCGTTTGTTTTATGTAAAAGAAAAAAAAACTGGATTGATATTAGCTCCACCATGAACATAAATAAGTGCTTTCTTATTTTACTTCAGAGTCAGAAGCTCTGAAGCTCTGAAGCTCTGACAGGTTGGAGCTTCTGAGCGGCTCGAGGATGTTTTTCTGTGGACGATTGAATTTCAGAGAAGCGGCACCACCTGTTAGTGGCCTGACTAATACTTGAAACGCTGCGAGGTTGTTGTGACAAACACCTGATGTTGTGAAAGAACTCGGTGAAACCCTGAGGAGAAATGAACGATGTCATGCCCGTCAGAAAGCGACAGGCTGGAGACGAACAGTCGGGTTGTCTGAGGAAGGGTTCTAACACACTGACACGAGAAGAGAAAGAGAAGAAGAGACCATCACGCTGTTCAGGACAAAACCTTCTGACTTGAAACTTCAGCGGCAGGCTGTTCAATGTCACATACCTGGACACTTTATTAGGTACACCTTGCTGGTACCGGGTTGATCCCCTTTTCTCTTCACATCTGCAATAATTCCCACAATTCCCACAAGGGATAGCTTCTTCAATGCACCTGTGCATTTGTTCACAAGAAGAACACGAGGTGAAGGACCTAAGATTAGCTGTTTGTAGTCCATCCTCAGAATGTTGTAGTTTCTGCAGCAGGTCCAAATCGACAGAATCCATCATCACCCCAGTCTCGTTCTTTCAGGGCTAAGCTTCTCTTCTAACTTCTTATGAATTCCCTTTTACAGCTTTCCTTCTCAACACAGCCGAGTGCTTGATTGAAAACCTGACGGGTGACTTTTGCTCATTAGTAACACCTGCTGTGTGCAACAAATACGAAGGTCGTATTTTTACAGCGACTGTAAATCTGCTGTGGTTCCAAGTAAAAACGAGGAGGTGGGAGAGGCCTCCAACTGACCACGATGCAACTTTTAATTCGAAGCACCATTTATCCTCAGGCTACGTAAGCAGGACTGTGACATCTGTATGATACTGATTGATGAGGTTAAAATACTGAGAAGATGCTACATGAAACAATTTGAAGTTTGAGTTTAATCAAATATCTGCTCTGAACTTCAGAGAAGGTTCTCCGAGGAACCTCCAACGGCTCCGTTTAAAGGAAAAGTTTCTGTAGGAACCATTTAACACATTGTGTACACTGAGCTGTGTATAATGCAACATGCACTCACCAGCCACTTTTCCAAGGTGCTAGAAACAGTTAACATGACAGCGTCACACAGATGCTGCGGATTTGTCAGCTGGACGTTTCTGATGCGACTCTCCTGCTCCAACACATGCCAAAGCTAAGAGAATCAAGTCCCCTCATTAATAAAAAGACAATAAAATAAACATTTAAAAAAATCAACTGATAAAAGCTCAACAGAGAGCCGTTTTAACTGCTTTTTAAAAGAGTGCAGTAAAATCCCATGTTCAAGACAGCAGTTGGATCTGAGCTGATCCTGCTTGAAGCAGGCGCCGTGGTGTAGCTGGTTACAAATTCACTTGGCAAGTGGAAGGTTGCTGGTTTAATTCCAGCCGGAGAAACAAATCTCCAGAGTTATTACAGCCAATCAAGGTAAAACATGCAGTGACCACTTGTCATGAGGCCAAAGGTGAGCAGATGTCCTGCTGGAAAAAGCCATCAGAATGTGGGTACACCATGGTCTGGTACACTGTGGTGTGTAAGCAATCCTCTGCTGGTACCAATATGTCCCAAGTTAATATCTCCCACACCATTACAGCACCACCACCAGCCTGAGCCATGGACACATGCTGACAATCATAATCAGAAGGACGACGGTCATCTTCAGTGAGAGATGAAACCCTGACAGGGGGCGTAGCAGTCGTGACTAACGCCTGATGCTGTGAGAATGACCCTGACTAAGCACTGGTGGGGGATAAATGGTTCCTTTCCTGTAACTCTTCCGGTTTTAAAGTAATAGAGTCTACGTCTATTAATTGGAAGCACCTGTTTATGCTCTGGCTTCATGTTCGGGGTTCAGTGTGGACCTTCCCTACAGCTGTTTACTGCAAACTGCAACATCACTCAGGGTAACATTGTGGCTAACATGTCCGTCCATGGATATGCCTTCCGATGCCAAAGTGGTTATGCTGGATAACGTTGCAGGGAACATAACATTCACCACAGTTACTCCGGACTCTTTCACATCTGTCACATATGTTCGGTGTGAGCCTGATCGCATCTGCGAGGAGGACCTGCCAGTTCCGGTGTTTTCACACAAATGCCAATCGAGCTACGTGATGCCGGGCTGTGAGGACAGGTTCAATTAAAGGATGCCAAACTCTCCACCCACCCTCGTGGAGTCTGTTTCTGGCAGTTTGGCCATAAATATGCTACTGGAGGTCATCTCTGCAAACCAACACCATCGAGACCTGCACAGTTCCAAACAAGACGATATATTATACCACTATCAATAATTATGACCAACACGTTTTGGAGAAATCTCCCAAATCCTCAAAGAAGCTTTCAGTTGTTTAGAAATTCAGTGCAAGTCCAAACAAACCAGAGGCGGCAGCAGCAGCCGCACAGCACTGGCAGGTTGGAGCTTCTGACCCAGGATGTTTTTCTGTGGACACTTGCGTTTCAGAGAAACACCCTCGGCCTGTTAGTATCTGAAAATCCCTGACTAATACTCGAAACCCTGTGAAGTAGCTGTGACAAATATTTGGTGTTGGGAAAGAACTTTGTGAAACCCTGAGGAGAAAGGATCGCCGTTATGCCTGTCAGCAAGTGAAAGGCTGGAAACGAGCAGTGAGTTTGTCCGAAGGATTCTCACAGACTGACACGACCTTGAGGTATTCACATAGAAGCTGTAATAAAAGCTGGTCCAAGTCTTTAAATACAACAGAAAGCTGCCTCAGTGCTTCTTTTATTTCCTCGTTTAGTGGAGGACAAACTAGAGCATTCTTTATGAAAGGAGAAGAGATGAGATTATCACCCTGTTCATGCCCTAACCTTTTACTCTTTTGCACCTGCAGTCGTGACAAGGACGCTGATAAAAAGCTAAACTAGAGAAAAACTCAATCAGGAGGAAAGCAAAGAGCAGCAATTTGTGTCCATCTCCTCCAAGACTGTTCCCTCTTTGCAGCTTATCTTTACTTTACTTTATTTATTTAGCACATTTATTAACAACAAAATGTTGGCCAAAGTGCTGTACAGGGATAAAAATAAAATACAATTTAAAAAGTTAAATTACACAGTAACAAATAACATCAATAACAAATACCTGATAACAGATGACTAGGTGGATAGATAGGTGACTCTCACCTGGTGTTGAAAGCCAATGAGTAAAAATGTGCTTTAAGTTGGGACTTGAAATGATTGACAGTCGGGGCCTTGCTAATGTGGAGAGGTAATTCATTCCACATGTTTGGCGCCACAGCCGCAAATGCTCTGTGAACCAGCCTCGACTCAGGAGTGGCCAGGAGCGAGAGATCCCTTGATCTTAGAGCTCTAGGGGGGATATATGGGTGCCGTAAGTCAGACAAATATTTCAATACATCTTTTAGCATCGACACACATTGGCTTGTCCTAATACTTGGCTTTTATCATTTTTCCCACAGATTCAACCACAGTCCGGATGAGGAAACGTCTCCGTTCAATTTGTTTAAGGTTCCATTTGTGAAAAAAATCTGGAACCATGTTGCAGTGAAGAGCTGAGTCGCTCATGGCCATCATCCTAACCTGTTCCAGCGCTTCCTTCCCTTTCAAGAAACATCCTCTGTCGCCCCTCAGTGGCTCCAAGACAAATTACAGGTCAAACTCCAGCAATACATTTCAGCAAAGTCTAATTTTATCATTGTAATGAGCAAATCTGGGCTGATTAAATCTTGTAAAGCGCAGACAGGACACCGTGAGATGTCGGCTTTCTCTTCTCTCTCTCTTAGTGTACTTCAAGAACAGTTTTCCATCTCAAATCGCTGTTTTCTGCATTATTCGTTCGCTTATTACGCACAAGCATGGTTGGACTGGCCATCGGGCATACTGGGCATTTGCCCGGTGGGCCGACGGTGATTTTTCGTTTTTATGGGACCATGTGGGGGGTTTTGTTTTTGTTTTTTTTATAACAACAATGAAAGGTGGTGGATTGTCCAATTGGTCATGATGGGTTCTGGGTTGGATCAATTACAGTACATCAGTATTGAAGTGAAAAGGAGCGCGATTTGTCCCCTACTTCAGCTAGAATTTTAAAAAAGAGACACAAAACTGAAGTTATTCTTTGTCTTTGCTGCACAGCTGCCTCTTCTTCTCTCATTCTCTCCCCTACTGTTTCTACTTCAATCATAAAACTGAGCAATGATCAGCTCATCGGCTTTTCTCTCTTGTTTGTTTATCGCCCATTTTGCGCCTGAAAGAGGAAACCAGCAGATGTCGTGCTAAACAACAGCAGCACGTTTAAGCTTGATAAGCTGTTGTTAGAACTGATTTAATATTACTTTCTACTATATCAGCTGAGGTTTATGGAGTCACAGCTGTAAAAGCTGCAGGTCATGATATCAGTTTGGATATGTGGTGAGAGGGAAACATGAAGATGAAACCAGGAGATGTCCTTACTGAATCATCAG
>VUQR01024511.1:8295-29228 GCA_015108515.1 Hemichromis elongatus
TTTCTCTGATCTCCAACAGGTAACTCCACACCTGATAGGCTTTTGTATAGCAAAGGCAATTTAGTTTTAAGGTTTATGACTTATTCTGAAACCTGTTAAAAGCAACTTTTTCTATACATTGAGAGAAAGGAAGGACTGACCCATTTGCTATGGATGACAGCATTTGTAATGAAAGAAATTACTCATTGTGTCTACAGCGATTGGTTATCAGGTGACTGCACCGGGTCACTGATTTGTCATTAATACACCTACACCTGCCATTTTGCGGTGGACACTAAGTGCACAGGAGGTTTAATAAACCTTTTTTTTTTTTCTTGCTGTTTGATACAATTGTGTTTCATGGCAACAGTAAAATGTCACAATCTGCTCGCAGTCCAGGGTTTTTTTTCTCTGCTTCTTCCACCCACCAGAGTCCTTCAGCCTTTTCATCTCATTCTCATCCCAGGATGTCAAACACTGTCGGTGTGTCAGATTCCGTTGGCATCGCCTGATACGTACAAGATGTCATTTGGCGTCAGTGCCTTGACGCACCGGACACAGTGGTGTTGGGTGCCTAGAGATAATAGTCCTGTCTAAAAGGGTAACAATGAGGCAGGATGTGTGGTGGTTGCGTTCCCCGTTTGTCTGCAGTATGTGTCACCATTTTGGAGCACTCGATTTAGCATCTACTTCACCAACACGTTCTCATCCCCGGCCATAAAATGATTCTATTTTGTCATATACCGTCTGCGTCTCCCTGTTGCTCACAGTGTGTTAGCTGGCACTGGTCTCTTAATGCATTCACTTTGCTCCCACTCTGAGGGACACTACATAGGGCACATTTCTGAGGAGTAGCTTAGACAAAATGACAATATTTGATGTCTCAAGAATGAAAACAGACTGGTCTTTCATTCTGCACCCACTCACTTTTCAGCCACACCTTACCCGGTCCACCCTGTCTGCTTGACTCACTCCTGCGCAAGTCCCGGATCTCGGGCTGCTATTGTCTGACAACCGGCAGGGTGAACTTCTTTTGCAATAACAACAAAAATAAAAGGACATCAGCACTGCTTATGTTTGCCTGATTTTGTCTGCATGTGCATCCTTCATGCTTTACTGACACTGATTTAAAGTCCACTGATCCAGCGGTCCAAAAGTATTTAGTGAGCAGTTCTTGGATGGCGAAAGAAAAGACGAATGCCTGTTAACCATTTCATGCATGAGTTATGACCTCAATCAGGATTTTTTTTCCTTAAGTATTATTATTCGTCTTTAGGCATGAAAAAATGAATAAAAATACTTAACAAAAACACCCTGATTTATGCATGACAGGGTTAAATAACAATAATTACAATGAAACACATCATACATCAATAGTAACATTAAGCGACCAGTGGTAGGCAGGGTATGGAGGGACACATCATGGGACACATTATGTGCGAGCATACCATCAACACTGACACAAATACAGGAAAGCAGCCTTTGAATAGCTGTCCACTGTAGTGACCACTATGCCTAAAAGGTAATAATAATCTAGAACAGTTATTATTGGAAAAGGTCAAGTAAGCAACTCTAATCTTCACCCCAACCGGTCGCAGCAGATGGCCCCGCCCCTCCCTGAGCCTGGTTCTGCCGGAGGTTTCTTCCTGTTAAAAGGGAGTTTTTCCTTCCCATCGTCGCCAAAGTGCTTGCTCATAGGGGGTCATATGATTGTTGGGTTTTCTCTGTATGTACTATTGTACAATATAAAGCGCCTTGAGGCAACTGTTGTTGTGATCTGGCGCTATATAAATAAAATTGAATTGAATTGAATTGAATTAATTCTCATGTTTGTTGTCTTAAATATTTTTTTTACGTACTACATGAAGCATGCGCTCTTCAGTTTTTATTTATAGCCATGACCTGTGTGACAGGTGACAGTATTGATGGCCGGTGGCTTAATGCAAAATGAGCTGCGATGACAAAGCTTACATCTCTTTCTTCCAGTCAGACACGTCATTGTTGTTGTTGAGTTTGTAGGGATTGTTGGTTGCAGGTCTTATTCAGGGTGATTTATCCAAGGATTTGTTTGGAAGGAAAGGTTGTTGTGATTTGACTTGATTTAATTATATTATGTAGCTTGGCTTTTGGGGTTGTTTTGAACTGGAAACATATAGCACAATTGTCTCTGTTTGTTAGTTTAAAGCAGAAAAGTGCAGGTGGAAAATGTAGTTCAGGGGGCAGTCAGACTTAACCGCAGTTTTAATGGGCTGTAAAAATACAACAATGAGCTCAAAGAGTCTAAAATGCTACAAATGAATGATAATTCTCAGTGGGCACGTTAGAAGTAATATCTCTATATTGATCCAGCGCTGATGTGATGTTTGTGTTTGTAAATGTGTCACAGCAGATGATTTACTGCACAAGTTTCTGTCTGCACTTTTAGTCCACTTAAAGAAGAAAATCCCAACTTAACATAAGTGGCTGAGTGTCAGAGGAAGCAGGACTAATGGGAAACAAATGGCACACGATAACATGCATTCTTTCTAACATGCTCTTTGGATGACATCAGTGCATTGTAGATGAGTAGAGATACTGGACCCCAAAACAATGGCTAAGTATTTCCATATTTTCATATGTCATGGAAAACCCAACCCTCTCGGGCAAACAAGACACACCTTAATGAGGTCATGATATTTATACTGAAATTCATCTTAGGCTCTGAGTGACAATGCATAAAACCATCCGTATCATAATCAGATGTGTTTGTTTATCATTTATCTTTTTTTAGGACACTGATAAATTTGAATAAGCAAACTAATTTTGCATTGTTCTTCTTAGCACTATTTTTAAAGGACGTTCTTCTCAAGCATCCTTTATTGAATCATCATTCACGAGATAAGGTATCAGCGAGACATCCAAGACAGTTAAAAGATACTTTAAAAGAACCCATCCTGAAAAAAATCTGATGTTCAAAAGCAAAGAACTGAAATTATTCCTGTCATGTTTATGGGCTTGATGTGACATAAGAGAGCCTGAAATATCAGGATAAAGCAGCATGTCACAGAATCCAGCAGCTTCCAGAATATTTACACATGACAAAGAGAACACTGAGCCAAGAATGGATTATTATTATTATTAGTTCTGTATATCCTTCACTACCTCATGCTTTTCTTTGATCTGATGTACCAAGGCTGTTGTGCTCACAGTACAAACTTTCATCCATTTTCAGGGTTTGCACTTTATCCTTGTTTATTTTATTAAGTAAATCATTAGTGCACTACACTGAAGTGCTACGTTTAATCCCTGTTTGTAAGACTACAGAACAGTAAGGAAGTGAGCCTAAAATTGCAAACTTGACCAAGGTTACTGAACATTCAACATATGAAGCGACCTTTATTCCTTCTATTCTTGGTTTGCAGATAATAAATAACCGCTGTGGGGGAAACAAAGAGCGGCCTGACCTTTTTTTTTTATCACTCGTGTTTTTTATGCATTTGTAATTAATTCCTGCTGTCGTCTCCCCCTGCAGCAGTGATAAGATATTGATGATGTGTTGTCGACCACTAGATGTCAGCATTAACCAGCAACTTCCCCTGTGATCACATGGCGCAGATCCCCAACAGTGACAGACTGACCTCTCCTCGTGCCCAGTGCTTTGCTCAGATTGTCGTCTTGACAGTAACCGAGAACAGTTTGAAACGCTGGTTGAAGCAGCTTCTTGAAATATTACTAGCCTTTAGATGGGACCAATGAAAAGGTTTCAATCTTCAGGTTTAGAAAGCAGCCAGAAAAAGTAGTAGTAAAGCCAAATACATAAAGAAAGCAAGGTATTTAACACACAGGACCAAAGTATACTGAACTATAGTGTTTGTATAATGTCAACAAAAAAATTCCTCCTATAATGTTTGTTGGTGCAGCTAAGCTAAACATACTTTAATCAAGTGTTAAATCCTTTGAGTCTTTACTGGAGGTATTTATGAAAATGCAACAGCCAGATCAGACAATGGTAGCAAATGAAAATCTTTTTTAAAAAAAAAAAAAGAAAAGCTTCGGCCAAAGGTATTAAACACTTTTCACACAACCACAGCACAAAAAAAAAAATGTTGCTTGAAAAGACAAGATTAAAATCAAGAATTAAAGACAGTAGTCGAGTCAGACTGTCAGTGAACCGATGCAGCCGACGCTTATGCAACCAGAGGAGTGGCTCTACTGGAGCTTCCAGGTCACAGCCTGGTGTGAGGAGCGGCTGCATTCAAAAACCTGCAACTAGAACGCTAACGTCAAAACAAAGGGTCAGACTAACCTTTATATGCTGTTCCTTATCTAGAAGGACAGCAAGAAACGCTAACGTGTAGCATAAGTAAGTTTACTTTTATACAGATATTTTTTGTATATTTTTTCTGGCATTTCTTATTTATTTTACTGGCCATTTACCAGCACTTTGTGATCGCTCGTCTGTGAAAGGCGCTTCATAAATAAACATTACTTACTTACTGTTATTCAGTTCAAAGTTTCGAAATTAAGTAAACACTTCTGAAATAACATATGTTGAACAAGTCAGGTTACTTTTATACAGGCATTTGTTGTATTTTTTTATTGCATTTCATTTTCTTATTTTTACTATTTGTGACCGCTTGTCTGCGAAAGGTGCTTATAAAATAGACCTGCCTACTGACATTCAGTTTAAAGTGAAAGTTCAAAAGTTTAAAATTAAGTAAACACTTAATCTTATATCACTTATATATACTCTTGATGGATGAATTATTCAATTTGAAAAACCTTTTGATGGCCTTAAGTATGTTTCTATAGAGAAAAAGAGACAGAGGCACAAAGAGAGAAACGCATTATAGCACCAAAGTGAAAAATCCCTGGGGCTACAATTCATGTGTCAAACCTTTAAAACTCTATAGGCTACATGTTAAAATCTTTGCTTCAAACAAACTTTCAAATACATTGCTTATAGACGTTTCGTGACTTGGATGACTGAGAACCTTCACAGACATTCAAATACATTAATGATCAAATATTTCTGCAGCTGCTTCATAAGTTGCATAGAGAAAACAATAGTATATGAAATAATGTCTACGGTCAACGATCCCACCGCTATGTGATAAGGAAAGCTCTGTTTGTTGGGGTTGGAGACGACAGAGCTCAGTGTAGAAATTCAATGAATGACTCTAAGAAAATTATGATGTGTTCAGTTTACCCCAATGACCTGCAAAGTCCCACTTCCCCGTTTAATAAGACACATCTGACATACTGTAAGGTGGGACAGGATGCCTGCAGCATGAGGTTTTGAAATATCACCGCTTTGTGTGTTTTCTCAGCTAAAACTGACCTAAACGGTTTTGAAGGCTCTTACAATCTATTTTCAAGCTGTTCTCCAGTTATTTATTCCTCAAAATAACTCTTATACTATATCTCTTTTTTTTTTTCAAATCCTAGTCATTTTTAATGCTACATCTTGCCTCCATCAGATCCTTTTCAAATGCTTTTATAATATTTCAGTGACAAATTAGGAATAAAGCATCGCTGTGTCGTTTAAATGATTCAATTATTTAAAAGATTAATTACAACTCAAAATACATCTGGCATCTTCAGGGTAGCTTCTCAGTCCTCCTCGGACCAAAACAGAAGAATTAAGTTCTTCACCAGCAATGACATCACCATCCAGTCATGAGCTAAAACATCTGCCGCCCTAAAATCCAGACTCGCAAAGACAGTGAGACAGATAGGGGAATAAGGCACAGAAAATGGGCTAATACATCACAGGCAAGCTGCTTTTGACCTATAAGAAAATATCTTGAAAGACGCACTAAGAAATTCATTTGGCTGCATTCCATTGTTCCTTTGACATTTTGTGGACGTTCAGTGTGTCCAATCTGTGCTGGAAGTGGTTTACTTGGATGAAGACCTTGATGTAATCCGTGAGATTTTTCACTCTTTTCACACACGTCGCTGTCTGTTCTTCTCTGTGCAATAAAGCATTTAAAGTCAAACAGAATAAACCGTTTTTCTTCCCTGTAGGTGTCAAATAAGTATAAACAACCTGCAATCCATTATTGTGACTTTTTTTTTTGCTTTTATCATCCTAAGAGCTCCTGCTTTTTATTCTGCTTTTTTGTGGTCAGTATGCGTGCACTGTTTTCTATGAGATGAGACTGTTTGTCTTGGCTACACAACTTCTTGGAAAGCCTAACTTCTTTATTCTCACATTTGTTTGGCTCACAAAAAGGGAAAAATCTGATGCAATGCTATATTGCAACACATCAGGTATGTGATAATTGCTGTTTGTTTGTTCGCTTCGCCTTCTTGTCTCTCAACAGCATTATAGGCCAAGACTCACTACACTTGGCTTAGATGTGTAGCATACGTGCGCAACACACAGGAAGCCATTAAACTTTGAGATGGTGCTGCTGCATCGCATTCTTTAAAACTACCTTGGCATTGGCCCTTGGCAGAGGAAGCACTCTCCAAGTGCCCTTTGAGTTCAGCACATGTGCACGCAAACGTGGAGAGAAGTGCCAAATGCAATCTCTATTAGAGTGTCTGTGTGGACCAAAGCACGTTTCCTACTAATAAGAAGAAACGAGCTTGTCACCGGTAAAACGTAAGAGATGTAGAGCACTTTGTGCAAGTGAAATAGGAAGAAACGCAGGCTTGCTTGGGCTCAAGTGTCAGGAGAACAAATCACAGTTGAATTCATGTGTGGTGAAACAAAGTTACATATGAAACCTAACTTTACGAATGTGCTACAAGCATTTATATCAGTAATATCCAGCAACGTCAGGATACGGCCAAATGCAGATGAAAATTTGGCATTTTTTTCCAAAAAGTATAAATGCAACCCAAAGCAGACGTTAAAGGAAAATTGATAAAATACATAAAATGTGTGGCAGCCAAAAAGAATCTAGCTTTAGCTTCTTAATTATTAATGTAATTATCAGTTTAATGTGTTTATTTAAAGAAACCCTTAATATTTAACCAGACTGTTAAAGCATTCTGTGGTTCAGGATGTTTGCCCACATTAAAATTGACTTCTCTGGGTACTGGGAAAAATCTTCTACTTGCCTCCCAGCAGCATTAGAGATGTTCCTGATTTTTTTTTTTTTTTTTTTTTACTTTTGAGCCTACATCAGCATTTTAATAGGTGTTATAAGCCAGAGAGGATTAACTCTTTTGCCAGTTTTTTGGAGATTTACAGTGATGTGGAACAAAAAAGGCCACTGGCTAACCTCCTCGCAATCTTTGATCTTTTTCTACTACACCTCGGTGTCCATGTCAAGGGATATTTGCACACTGATTAGCTCATTCTCCATAAATGTTCTTTTGACTCGCCAGGCTATAACCTAATGTGCCTAGGAAACGTCTCAGCGGCTCATTTTCATTTGAGAATCTGGAGTCACTCTGACTTACGGTGACAAATGGAAAGAGTTGCATATGCGGCACCTCTTCATTGTGGTAGAACAGAACTGGAAAAGCTTTGTTTCACACCAAAACCACACACGTACTTACCTCATACGCTCCTTTTTATACTTGCATTGGAAACTATGGTGTGTGTCACAAAAATGTATTTACAGTCAAGGTTAAAAATGTGCTTTTCTTTTCTTTATTTTATTTTTTCAGTATCATAGAAATAACCACCTCAGGCAAAACAGACCTAAGAAAAAATAAATAAACGCACGACCAAGAAAGTAAAACATACAAATAATATAACATACATATAAAATGGTAACTTCCAAAGTATATAAAAGAGCCGATAAAATAAAAAAAAAACTAATATTACTTGAATGACCGTTCCATATAACTTGGTTCATTAAGCTGTGGGCACAGTGGGACTCTGGGGAGCTGCAACACAGATGTTGAAGTCAGAGTTGAACACTAAATGGCCAAACGCCCAGATGGAACTAAAATGTAGGAAATAATATTAATGTATGCTTACAGTTGTTCACAGGTAGGGTTTTTTATTCCCATACCGATCTTATGTAACTAGATTAAAAAATAGTCAGCACTTAGGATGTAATAACTGATGTAACATAAGCTGTAACACTGAAGGTAATAGCTATTGCCTAGTGTGGAACCTGACCATTTGCCTAGTTGTAAGTTATGGATGTTTTTTGTTCTGAAAGACTTTTAGCCCACAGAAAAACCTGTTTTGCATTTCCTTACACGGATTACACATTACACGGACATTTAGAAACATTTCTATTGAATTAAACTCAGAACTTTGCCGTTAAGATCCTCATTTCTCCAACCAGTCTTTTGCTGAGGGTCATTGTATGGCTGCATGACCCACTTTTCTCTGATTGTTTTTTTTTTCTTCCAGAATTTGCAGGTTTAATTGAAAATTCATTGGCATCTTTAATAATGGCAAACATCCTGTCTTGGATGCAGAAAAACTGCCCCAAGCCATGATGTAATCACCACCGTGTTTTGCAAATAGAATAAGATTCATATGCTTAAATGTGACTTTCTCCTTTCTCTCCACATCATGCTTCTCCTTCAATAAAAATAAAAAAAATAAATTTCCATCAGTCAGTTGTTCAGAAGCCTTCAGGCCTGTCCACATGATCTTTAGCAAACGGCAGCACAGTTGTTTTTGGAGAGCAGTGGGTTGCAACCATGCAGTGCACTCATAAAATTACATTTGCCAATGTGAACGAAGCCTTTAGAAGTTACACAGAGCCTTTGTGACCTCACAGATTATTACATTTGCTGATCTTGAAGCAATTTATTGGGTGATCTGTCCTCTGGGAGGGAAACAATTTTCTTGAGTTTCTTCCATTTGTACACAGTTTTCCTGACTGTGGATTGGCAAAGTCCAAAGAAGAGATTGTTGTCTAAGCCCCATCAGCCTGATGAGGATCAGCAGCTCTTTTGTTTTGTTCTCTTTTGTTTTCTTCAAAGTCCTAACAGATAAAGAGAGTGCATATCATGATACACTTTCTAAATCATGGATTGTAAAGTTGCTAACCCTAGAGAATTATATATATATTCTTTATCTACTTTTATGAAGCTTAAGATTTTTGAGGGCATATTTAGGCAGGAATTTAAAGGGGAAAGAGGTTCACAAACCTTTTTCCTACAACTGTTTTTATTGGACACACTAGCCCTATACAATAAATAACGTCCTTATCATCAGCCAACTAATTCAGCAAAGTAATAGCTTAATTAGTTGCTCAATAGCTGATGAAATCTCCTAATGATTAGTACAGGCAGTCAGACTGGAGGCAAGGAATGCAGTTCCTGTTTTTGCCATCTGCTGGGATTAAATATGCATACTGTTGAAAAATGTAGTAAGAATTTTGAAGGTAAATGAGTAAATAAGGAGTACTGTGATTCGTGCAGGCTAAAGTAACTGGCTTAATATTAATAGTATTTCAAATGGCAATGGAAGATCAGAAACACCTCCCGTACTTATTTTAGGGCTGTCATTTGAAGCACGTCTTCCAAAGCTTAATTTATATTCTAAAGGGAAAAAAGTACACTGTGAGCATTAATAGTGTCATTCACAGGCAGACAGTGGCGCAAATGGATTCATTCCTGTGGCCTGGCGCTCAGGCAGACAGTCAGGATACTCACAGAGCTCCAGCCACCATTCATGTAGCAGCACGATCCAAAGATTACCGCACTGGCTCAGCTGTCTTGCCAACTACCACACAAACTGCTTACAGCATGTGGAAAGCATGCACCCACACTAAAGTAAGGGTCCATGGGGCATGAGTTTCAAGGGGGACTCAACAACTCCTTTGTGCTGTGAAAGTTTTAAAAGTCTGCTCACAGCACAGGCAGCTCTAATCAGCAGCAGCATTTTATTAGCTGCTCAGCAGTGATCCCCACTCACACCTGCTGAAGTGGATCTTAAAGAGATCTGGGCCTTTCTAAATGTCCTCTGACCTTTACTGAAGCCCATTCTTTGTTAGAAAGAAATCTAGGGTAGAATAAGCAGAGGTGATTAAAAAAAAAGTCATTTCTGTTATTCTTTCCAATCACACCTAATGATTCTTTGACTGTAATTTTCAGGACTTATAACAATTAGCACCACAAACCGCAAATGCACTCCCTTGAGTTAAATAGTCAGAGGTACAAAAGCTAAGTTTAAGCTCTTCACGCAGACTCCCACCATCTGTGACCTTTTTCCTGAGGCTAATAAGTCTTCTTGTGTAATTACATGCTGTGAAACCTTGAACCATGGCAGTAAAGGCATAAGCTACATTAAGGCGCACTCATGGTTTCTATTAGATTTTTCAACACTAACTTCACTTTTACCTTCTTTTTTTCTAAAACTGACCAAACAATGATTCCTTTGAATAAATCCAGAGGTGTGCTTTTTGACATCTGTGTAGAAGACTACCAGCCATTTTTTGTCATGGCTCTCTGCAAATTGATTCTGTTTCATTCTTAAAAGTATTATTAACTTTTTTATCTCACTTCTCACCAGCATATGTATTTGTTACCATTTAGCCAGTGTGCAATCAATCTATAAAGCAGGCATTATTTATACAGCACCGTTTATGCAGGTTTCATGCCATTCAAAGTGCTCCAAAGATGACAGACAAGCTGATAATAAGAGGGAACAAATGTCGAATAACGAAGTAATAAAAAAGGTTTAAAGACAGATCCAATAAGCTAAGGAGAAAAATATCATCAAATGAAATGGAACAATTTTACATCATAACTAAAAGTAAGTGTTATATAATACAATAAAAGATTTTTTTTTAAAAACTAAAACCATAAACCCAGGCAGAATAAATCCTTAAAAAAATCCTTTTTCCTAACACTGGTGTTTTAGTTGGCTCTGGGCAGGATTTTAACTAAAACCAAGTGCTTTTAAAGCTCTCGAGAGGTAATACAAAGAAAGACTGGTTTTAAATCTGTCATCGTTTCCATGGTGAAGAATAACAATTCATGTCTCTGTAAGAACAATAGCAAAGTCCAGAGGCCAGGCTTGCAGTTCAGCACCTGTTGGCACCTTGACCCTGCAGCATGGCTGCACAAAGCTCATAAAATCTAAACTACAGTGCTGCTGCGTGAGGTCACTGCCTGAAATCGGAAGGACACAGTCTGCTACAATCCCTGTCAGAGCAGAGCAGGATCAAGTATCAAGCAAACATGGAAAATAACCTCCCCGAGGTGAGAGAAACATGCGCGGTTCAGGAGGTTGAAAAATACCAACCAGACGTTGTTCAGCTGTCCCGTACACCCTGTCCACTCACGATGTGAACAGCTACGTTCAGACACTCCAATGCAGGTATTGATGGGAAACTAAAAGAAGTGAGCTACCCCAGCCGGCTGGGGCCTTCCTGTGTGGAGTTTACGCGTTCCCCCTGTGCCTGAGTGGGCTTCCCTCCTGATACTTCCTCCCACAGTCCAACAACATGTATATTAGGTTAAGTGGTGATTCTAAATTAGCTGTGAGTGTGAGCATGAATAGCTATCTGTCTTAACGCGAGCCGTGCAACATACTGATGAGCTGTCGAGGGTGTAACCCGCCTCTCACCCTCTGTGACAGCTGGGATAGACTCCAGCCACACTAACGCCAGGCAGAAGATCAGTGTTAATAATCAGGTGCATTTTTTTTTTGGCGATTTGTCACTTCAGAACCCAAATATTCACACATGCCCATTCAGAAACATTTTGTCTCCATGAAATTGCCTACAGTCATCGGCTCCATAGCTAATGCAAAGACAATAAAGTTCAACAGCACATATGGAGAAGAAATTGAAAAAACTATCAAGAGGGAATTTCCCATTACCTCAAACAGTAAATGTTTATGTTGCATGACTTATGAAACTTGATTTCTCATGGAAGGGGCCCCTTCTAATGCTTGCCTCAGTAAATAATAGTATGAGATAAAGCACAAACATGTTGAAGCTTTTTTTTTTTATTTAGCATGCACATGGCAGCTTTTAAATAATGATCATTATAGAAAAAAAGGGGGGGAGGGGCAGGGTATTTCTGAAAAATGAAGAATGAATGATGAAATCATCTGTCGGCCGACCTTTGATCTATGTCACTCCCTAATGGGCCTTATACTAGTTTGTTCAAATGGCAGGTGAATTTCATTTTACAAAGATCAAATCTAACCTTCACAACTTCCAGTTATTTCTAAGTGGCCGAGTCCATTTTGTTGGTTCAGGCATCATTAATCTATATCTACAGCAGCTGCTGTGCTAACAGCTTGAGTGTGTGTGCATTTTTACAGTATGTGTTAAATAAAAAAATTTAAAAGAGCTGCAGGCTAGATGTGGAAAGTCTGTATGTATGCAGCTATTTCTTATGCTACAGTTGCAGCTAGCTTCTTAATCTCAAGCCAAAGAGTGACACACATCTTCATTGATCTATAGTGGACTTTTTACTCATCTACAAACATGCTTTGTATTCAAAACTCAAGGAAACTGTCACCAGTGCGTGTATTTTTCTTTTCTAGGCATACTGTAGATGTATAGATCTCAATGCATTTCCCCATCACAGCCTGAGATTTACAGCCGGTCTGCAATGCAATAATGCGTGAGTCATTTCCGTTAGTGTCCGAGCAATTATGTGGTTCACATCAACTCTCCTTACAAACAGCCAGGCTGATTCACTGCGGTTGAATGACTCGCGTCTCATTTAAACCGATTCTTATTCGAATCTGCAAAAATTTCAAACTGTGTGTTTTTGTATACATTCTGACTCATCTCTTCATCTTCGCCTAATACATCATGAAAAATGTCCATCTGCCCAGCGCGCCTGATTAATCCTATTGTTTGCAAAGATGGCTGACCGGTGTTCAAAATCAGTCACTTCCAATCAGTGCTTTATACTGATCTGTGTGAGTGTACGGATCAAATTCTGTGTGACAATGGGACTGAAGCATCACTCAGCTTCTCTTTCATTTCTCATCTTCCCCCTTACTGTAGGCACATACAGTACGGTTTCATTTGTTTTTCCTAACAAAATGGGTTTGTTTGTCATCACTGCTGTTTATTCCAAACCTCATGCTAACATTCATCCATGCTTGGCCATTGTTTAAACGATGACTCAACACTACTACGTGGTTTTTCTGTATTTTTACCCATAGTTCTCCCAAATTGGAACAACCAATTCCCCAGTACTGCAGTCTTTGCTACTGCTAACTCCTACAACACGTGCAGTGGAAAAGTTGGTATCCCAATAGTTATACGGTTGGCTAATTGTAATTGTAACAGTTTGTCTCTCTGTTTTTTTGGGGTGTTTTTTTTATCAGTTGCTTGGAGATTTGAGGATCATACAGAGAAGAAATCGGGACTTTAACCCCCTTATAATTTCTGTGATAATCAAATTTGCAATTCATCACAAACCAGCTGACCTACCTAGCACCTTTGAGATCCCCCGGGGTCTGAATCCTGGGGGGCAGTTACCCAAGTAATGTGACCTTGGCCCCAGCTGAGTCTGTAAAAAAACACACCAGTAGAAGAAATTATTTTAATTTTATTTCCTGACCTCTTGGGGCAGGCTGAAGAAATTACTCAAAGTCCTGTTACAAAGTTTGCTGCTCTTGTGTGTATACTCACTTTCTGTGTAGTGAGCATAGCGACTCAGAGAAGGAAATTCAACCCAAATCATTTTAAGGCAATTGCATTTATACCACAGATGACTAAAAGGGAGGCAGAGTGAAGCTATCTAATAGATGGTTTATATGACAATGAAGCGATAAGATCAAGGAGTCTAAACTCAAGGGGTTGGAGACTGTCCTGACATTGTTTGATCACTGAATTCTAAAGTATGTTTAATGGCAACGGGGTGTGTATTTCCAATTTAAAAAAAAAAAAAAAAAGAGGTTCAAAGAACAAAGAATGGAGAGTCTATCTTGATGTTCTCCATCAGGCAGAGGCCATCACATTTTGAGTGGGAGGAAGCACTGCAGATGTTAACTGAAATGTTCTCAGGTTAAACACAGAAGGCTTCTTTGGGAAATGGTAATGGCACACTATGCTATAAACCTAGTGCTGTTCTGCCAGCAGCTAGTGAAGAGTGCTGAAATTATAGTTTTTAAAGCACATCCACTCACACGAAGATTCAGGCCTGGAGGATTTGTCTTTTCACTCCACCAACTGACGTTTTAAACTCAAGGCTGTTTGGGGACATGCTGCTGAATATGCTGCTGTCCTTCATGCGTACTTACACTCTCACAATGAAAGAAAGAACAAAGGCAACATGAGGTAGTGTGTCATATTTGTCAGTGGACGTTTTTTTTGTTGATTGATTTGCATGTCATTGAGTGAAACAAATATTTGATCCCATGTAACTCAGGCAAAATTTCTCACAGACTGATCGTGTGCCCAAGTGCCACAAATACAATTAATCAATCAATTACAAATATTCCTGATCTCAACTCATTATTTTTGTAAAGCACACCTGTCCACAGATTACATTTTTTCTATTCCAGCCTCCCCACCACTATGGGCAAGCCCAAAGAGCTGTCAAAGGACATCAGAGACAAGACTGTAGACATGCACGGAGCTGGAATGGGCTACAACACCATCAGCAAGAATACTGGTGGGAAAGTGACAACTGCAGGTGCAATTGTTTGGAAATGGAGGAACTTAAAAATGACCATCAGTCAACATTTGGTCGGGAGCTCTTTGCAATCTCACAGGGTGAGAAAGGTGGTGGGTCAGCACAAAGCTACATAGAAGGAGTTGTTAATCATCTGTGGACAGTTTGGACCACAGTCACCAGGAACACCGCTGGTAACACACCGCATCGGAACAGATTGAAGTCTTGCAGCGTTCGTAAGGTCTGACATCTCAAAAAGCCACATGCACAGGGCCATCTTAAGTATGCTAAATAACATCTAAGCACACGCAGTTAAGCATGGAGGTGAAAACATTTAGGGCTGTTTTTCTGCAAACGGTACAGAACGACTTCACTTCATTAGAAAGGGCCGCGTATAGCACTAAAACATCTTGTATGAGAACGTCCTCCCATGAGTCAGAGCACTGAAGATGATTCAGATGGGTCTTCTGACGTGACAATGACCTCAAAAATACTGCCGAGGAAACAATGGAGTGGCTAAAGCAGAAGCAAATCAAGGTCACGCAGTGGCCTAGCCAGTCTTTAGACCTCGGTCTTATAGAAGATCTGTGAGCAGAGGTGACATTTAAGTTGCCAGGTGACAGCCAAGAAAGCTAAAGGATTCAGAGAGTTTCTCTAAAAAGATGTGGGCCAAAATCCATCCTGAGATGTGCAAAGCTGGTGACCACCTACAAGAAATCTTAACAGTGGACCAAATACACATTTCTCCACTTTATATGTATTTAAGTTGGGAAACAGTTTCAGACTCTGCTTAAAAAGTTTGCAGTTGTCTTTTAAATGAGTCCAGCAGTTCCAGTACCTTGAAAAGTTTCGCAATAATTTATAATAAAAAACTACAAATATGTTGTGCTCAGCTGTACAAAAAGATAAGCCAGTGTGAGCTTTTATTGTGCAGTCTCTTTCACCTGACAGAAGGCTACACACCCAAACAAATAAATAATCTATAGAGCCAGTACTTTTACAACAACAGCAGCAGTCCAGTCAGCATCAATGCTGCCTAATATTTGATAAAAGCACATGCCTTTCCACCTTTAGTGCAGAATAGTGAGTGCCATTTGTTGGCTACCATCACTGACATAATGAATATAATGCAAGATTAATGCTATTGAATTTTCGGGGAATGTATTTCGCAGCTTCTGGATATATTTGTTGTGCCTGAAAAACGGCGGTATATCCCTGTCTTCAATTCAACGAGGAGCCGCACACTGACAGTAAAATCTCTGCTGACTCCACAGATGCTAACCCACAGTGTGGAATAAAGGCTCCATATCTGCAGCAGTCTGACACGATTATTAATCAACAATAACTTTTAACCCTCCGTGACAGTCAAAGTCATCACACACCACAAAACAACTGCAAACGCTTATAAAACTGACGTCAGCTTCGAGCGCACACACTTCAAAAGCGAATGAGAAACTGCCCTAGTAACTTTTGCCACATTAAACCGTTGCCAGTCCTGCCGGTGAGCATAAAACCGCTACCAGGAACTTCGGCTCTTAACACTAACTGTTGTCATCAGCACTGCATCATAAAAACGAGCAGAAGTTACTGGCTTCCTTCTATGTTTATGTTTCCAAATTTCCTGTGCTGTGAACCAAGCAGTGCATTATTTATGCTTCCCAAGTTCATATACCACAGAGTCCCTGAAGTCATTATCCATCGAATGAGACGTGTACCAAATGACGCCACCCCTGACTGCGTATGCAAGGTATTATCATTTTATGATCATCGTTCTCCTCACGTTAGAGCCTGCGGGCATGAAACAGAAACGTCACATCTCAGGTGTCACGGATATTTTTGATAAAATGTTGTCTTTATGATTATTCAACTATTTTTACTACCTTTACATATATTCATTTTGGGCACACTTTTATCTTTCATTTTCTGATGGAGCAACTTTGTCTATTTGTGAGACATTTGCTCACAGAAATGTGGTGCTTACCTTTAGAATAATAAGAATTATTAGATAAAGCGAGGAAATGATGCTATTATTTACCTTGAAAGGATTTTCCACATGCAAAGTCTGTGCAAAGGTCCTTTCAGTCACTTTTGCATCTTTTCTAGCCGTAACTGTGTGGTGAAATAGCTGAAGTCACCGCTGGACAGAGTACAAGGAGCATTATGCTGTGTTCACTCAGAGGAAGGCGAGTGACGCAGGATTCCTTCTGACAGCAGCCAAGTTTTAAAATCTCTTAATCAAAGGGTTCGTGGAGTTTTTGCTCTGAAATGCTCTGATATTCATTTCATGGCTCCGTTAATTCAGCAGATTTATCTTGAAATTATCCAGCGAAATTTACTTGTCTGATTAAATTTAGAGTACAATTTAGAGTTTGCTATGCACGGTGGGAGAAAAAAAAAATCACCAGCATCCATTTTCAATTTATTTAGCTGCTCGGTTTAATTTGTTCTTTTAGTATGGTTTCTCTGGTACATACATCATAAGAAAAAAACACCCAGCACCACCCGGCAGATAAAACTGGCTGCTCTGCTGAAGTGTGGATTAGGATGTAATGAAAATGCAAATGAAATTAATTATTTTTGTAATAATTGTTCGTCATGTAACCGGAGATAAGGTATAAATTATGTGTTATGTCTTGTAATTGACTTTAAATTGGTTTTGTTTCTGGACTTGGGAAATTAGTAAGTGGTGGTAAAACAAAAAAAAAAATGAAACATATCATCTGAAAACTGATATTTTAAAAAATGTCATGACCCCATGTCTTTTATTGGAGGCTTAGAGGATGCTTATTGTCACGCTGATGCCTCAGTATTTACAAATTGTTCAATTTGACATTTATACAGACACACACATATAGAGTAAGTGTAGGTTCAGTGATGTTTTAGGAAACATGTTTGTTCACTATGTAATTTAAATACCTTGACCTCCTTACAACTTTTGTGTGTGCCTACACCTTAAGCCCAAAATGTTAACTATAATTTAATTGCATGTCAGTTTTTGTTTAATAAGTAAAGTGTGAAACATTCAACTTAATAGAAACTGGTGAAATGAAATTTATTTGATATACATTCAGTTTATACCAAAGACGTTTCCATTAATGACTATTTGGATATCTATTTATATCTCTTTCAGCTATCTTTTACTCAAAATGATTCCAAAATCAAATCCATCACCACAAACTGTATAGATATCTTTCATTTCTGTATGAAAGTGCTTTATACTTGCATGGCTAATTTCCAGCGGGGAGAAGTTAATTAAATGCATAGGCTAGCAACTTGATAATACTCATTTTCCTAATAGCTCGTTGACACTCCTTCACCATCAGAGCTGCCTTACTTCTTCGTGGTATAGTTTGAAACATTCCTTTGAAAATTTGTTCCACATTGACATGACATGCTGTGGACGTCTTGCTGCAAATCCATGATGTGAATCTCCCATTCAAGGCCGCCAAGGCCATTTGAGTCTATCTGATTGGTTCATGTTCAAAATAGTCTTTTGTCTTACTGAATACAGCGTGATATTAATTTTGAAAGTTATGGTCCAAATTAGCAACAGAAAGTATACTGAAACAGGTTTTGCTTTAGGTCGCAGTGACTTTTATTTTACATGTATAGTACATTGTGGAAGATCACCAAAGATCATTGGCTGACACAGATCCAGTTTTATTAATCCATAAGAAGCCTGGAACTCAATTATTCAAAGCAGATATGGTTGTGTTAGCCTTCTTGGCTATTATCTAGCAATTTTCTCTGATTGTCTAACAAGCAATCAAGAGACAGGAAAAAGTAAAGTAGTTAATTAGTATTTTTACATTTTTATTTATCTGGATATATTGTAGCAGATTTTGGTGCAATTGGAGAGAGCCAAGTAAGCTGGTTCCCCTGCTTTCAAACTACATGCTAAGCTAACCAGCTGCTCAGCTAAGCTTCATCGTTGTTACAAGCATGAGAATGGGATTCATTTTCTTATCTACGTCACTGCCAGAAAGCAATTTTACCCAGATTTCCAAAATTTTTTGATTTAATACTAAGCTACCTACTGCGAGCGAAAAGAAACATCTTTATTAACTTGCGTTAAAAAACAAACTGTGCTACTTTGTTCTCAGACTGAGGTCAACGATCCCAAGGAGCATGAAGTCCAGTGACTGTTTGACTGCGCGTTTTATTTGGGGTGAATCATTTTTGGCATCGAATAGTTTGCCAGTGAATGTTATATGGCACTTGGAAAAGAAATCACCACAAACAGAAACTTTCATGTTACTCTGGAAACGCTGAAATCTGAAGGTATTTAATTTCTTATTAGTCTCCACAGAAATAATGACGAAACACCCAGCGTCCTAAATCCAGCTGTTTTCTGGCGTGAAAGACCAGTTCACACGAGGTTCACTGTGGTTAAGTATTCCCTGTTTCTCAAAGATCAATCAAGCCACACATGTGCACGAATGTAGTGCCAGTACGTCTGTGCTTTTCTGCCTGTTAGTCACAACTGTCTTTATTTTACACAGTGAGTCAAAGGATATGAGCTAGCCTGAAAAGCAACAGCTGCAGCCTGCCAATGGGTGTAGTGAAGAAGACCGTGATTTGAAACAGACAAGAGCCTGGAAACTTTTTAGGTATAAGTACTCAAAGGCTATCATTTTTTTAAGACTTCAAATAAACATCCAAATATCTGACATCAAGAAAAATGGCCATGAAAAGCAAGAAGAAACACTTTTCATCCTGTGATTCATAAAATGCTTCAGAAGTTGCACATTGATTTTAGGTTGGTAGGAAATTCAGTGGAGCCAGATATCAGAATGCTAAAGACAACATTACAATAAAGAAATCGAAATGCATTCAACAAATGGCGCTGGCACCATATCATGCAAGAGGAACCTTTACAGATGTCAGATACATCCAATTACCAATCACAAATCGTGTTAGGACTAATTATGTTGTGCTCAAAATTAATGAACACCAAAACAAAATGACATACCGAGAAGCATCTTATTTTAATCCTGCACATCTCTCAGAGACACTAATTAATGTAATCTTCCTCTGTCTGTCTGTCTGTCTGTCTGTCTGTCTGCCGGTACATTTTTTGCCTGTGGGTAGGGTTCAGCCTCATCTCCTTGCCCTGTGTGGATAGAGCTTATAATCATCACTGAGGATGCCATCAAAAGCAAATCCATGTTAGCCTTTCTCTCTCACACAAACACCACAATTCACAGCAAAAAGAATGCATTACATATATCATGGAATTTAACAAAGAAAAACTGAATTACCAGCCATTGTGAGACGACTTTTGTAATGACACAGACACTGAGTGTGCAGAGAAACGAATTTGTTCCCGGGCCATTATCTCAGACTGAGAAGAAATAACTTCATTAGGGTTGGAGATGGAAGGTGCAACGAGGCTGCTGGAGCAGGAAGTGACAGGGGAAGAAAGGCAGAGGAAAGGAAAGAAAAAAGGAAGAACAAATAAATTGGAGCGAAATAAATTAGGCGAGAATAAACTTAATGCAAACAGAAGTTACAAAAACAGCTAAAGTTACTGAACAAGTGGGAACTGCTGTATACCGCTGTATTCTCTGTCTAACTCAATAAGAGCAAATAATGGACACAAAGACAGTATGCATATATATATTTGGCAAACTACTAATTACAGAAAACTGGAGAATCCACTGGTCGATTCACCAGATATTCTAATTTTAGTGTGAATGGTTGTCTCTATGTTTTAGTCCTTAGATAAACTGCTGATCTGTTCTGTCCTTTTACCCAATGACAGCTGGGAAAGGCCCATCTTCCACACCTCTACCCTGAATACACCAAGTGGTTAAAAAGATGGATGGATGGGCACCAAAAAAAACCATGGGAATTATTTAGTCGTAAAGTCGTTGTCCAAAACCTTTGGTTTACGCTACATTACTGCTTTACTAAGCCACGATTTTGTTTCTCAGAGTGTCTCATGACAATGACATACAAGTGTGCGACATCTGTGGCAGCAACAGATGTGTGTAGCTCAACAATGGAACAATATGGAGTGTGGGAGAGAGTACGACCATGCAGCGTTTAAAGCCTGGAAGTACTGACATAACTTTGAGTTTGATTCCATTTAAAGTGACACAAACATAAGCATCCGCTGTACACTCCGCGTGAGAAGAAAACTTCTTTCCTCGGCGAAAAATTAAACATCAAATCTGAGCAAACACTAAACCCTGCTGACACGGGAATGTGAAATTCCCAGAGAAACCCCCGGATCCCCCCCACTGACATGACCGGTGCATCGTGGGGTGAACCTCCACCAGCTCCACTCCTGCTAAACAGGTGAAAATAGATTTACGAGCGACAGGAGTTAGTGCCGCTGAATCTTTGATTTTATTTATATTGTTGCTGTGTTTTACTTGCATCTATTGGAAAGAGTGAGTGTAACCAAAAAAAAAAAAAAAAAAAATTTTATAAATTTTTTTATAAAA
>VUQR01024511.1:40302-53964 GCA_015108515.1 Hemichromis elongatus
GGGGCAGTTTAGAAATTGCTAAATTTGGTCTATTTCTCTCAGATTGATCAGACTAAATATAAAAAAAAATCAAAGTGCTTCCTCCAGTTGATGCAAAAACATTATGTAATAAAAAGTTCCAGTAACACAATCCAGGTTTAGTTAAAAACATCCAGATATTAATAGGATAAACAACATGGTGACAATTCTGGACACGTGTTATCTGACTGCGTGCACTGTTGTACTGCCCATTCTTTGATAACTTTGTATACTCAATCTTTACAATACAAAATGTTAGTAGAATATTTAAAATGATTCAATATGAAGTAATGTTTTACAGTAGATAACGCATCGCCTTAATATTACTCCAATACTGTCTCTCTGCAAATGAGTGTACCAAAAAATGCCTTTTTTTTTCTTTTTATGGGTTAGTGATCTGAGTTTACCTGTAGCCTGTCACGGCTTTCTAACATGTGTGTGTATGTGTGGGGTTATGCGTGTGAACCAATGGCTTTGAATAGGAGTCAGCCAATCAAAAGAGTGACAACAGGAAAAATCCTTTTTCCAAACGGAGGCCTTAGTAGGAGTTTTTCGGTTATCTCTAAAGAAAAAAGAGTGAGTTTTGGAGCAGAATCCTTACCCTGTCATCTATTTGGTTTGACTTTAACACCACAATTTAAATAGATTAGCAGCAACAATACGAGGTTATGCGTTTATGTCGCTCTGAGTTTGCCCCTCAGACGAGTGTTTCTTTTGCTATCCGAAACCAAAAATAATGTTTACATATGTATCTGATGTACGTTCTTGTTTATAGGCTAGCAGACTTTGCACAATTCTTTGCTGTCACGGTGCTAAAGGTTGTGACATGGTTAAAAATGCAAAGCCTTCGCTGTGCTGTTTTCACGCAGCTACTATAGCCTTGGAAAATGTACAGTGTATTATTAGAGGTAAGTAAATACTGTGAGTGCCAATATCTTTTGTTACTGAACATCTATTATGTATTCATTGTTTATATAAATAGAGCAGCAAAAAAAATCTATTCTTGTATATCTTTAAGATATGTGGCCAGATGTAATACTTTGATGGATAAGACTGCAGGCAGCACTAGTAGACTTCTGTGTCAAATACTAATCTGTAAAACAACACAGTTAATGGATTGTGTCGAGTCTTCTTAAATAAAGAAGTTGTGTTTGAAGTACAGTGTTACTGCAACAGCTGGTCCTTTGAGCACTGGGTCCCTCCCGTTGTTGTTGTTTTCTTCTAGTAGTTACTGACATGAAAGTGAGATTACACCATCCATTATGTTGCAGGGGATCCCCATGGCTCCGCATCCAGGAGGTCCTGGGAGTTTGTGGTGTTTAGCACACCCCACAATGTTGCAGTACTAGTATAACAATGAGGAAATGTGCAATATTTTGCCACGTGCTTCAAAACAAAGTTGCCTTCCATGTTTGCTTTACAAGGTTTTGAAGTCTGCTGTGAATTATGCACACAGGCAGTGCCCCCTAATTACGAATGCTTTGAAGGAAGAAGCTGCTTGCTGGTATTTACTAGAAACAGACATGTAACGATGTTGTGCAGCTGGTGTTTTAAGTGGTGTGGCGAACCTTAAAGACAACTCTGTTTGTTCCTGAGTTCTGTTTCAGTAAGCTTTTTTTTTTTTCCTTTGGCCTTTCAAGACCACAAATAAAGTTGAATAAAGATGGTGAGGCTTTGAGTTGGAGGAGCTGAGAAATCATGAGTCAATAATATTGATTTAAAATCATATTTAAAAGTGCTAACTTGTGCACATTATGTAACACTGGAAAATACAGCTTTACTTGCAGATACTTTGGGCCTACTGATTTGGATGAGCCAACTTTAAAAAAAAAAAAGAAAGACAGTATAGGCCCCACAGCAAACATAAAAGCTGGGAACACTATAGCTTCCACTGTGTTTCCACAAGAGGGTAAAAACCTTTTTTTATTTAGCTAAAATACAATGATTATTAGCAGCATGCAGAGGAAAAAAGGCCTCTGACACTGAGTCCTACTAGTTTTCTAAAGTCACTGATCCCAACCATTGATACTAAAAGGCTACTTCAGGGTTTCCAGCAGGTTTTCCTGCTTTTCCCAATGTGTACATGCAAAACTGCTTTAAAAAAAACATAATTAATACAAATATAAAAGTAAATATCTGCAGTGATTCATGGAACCTGGGAAGCAAGTTACCAGAAGTATTGGTTAGCTAAAAATTAGCTAGCTAAAGAGATAGTTCAGCTGAATGTTGTGAATTAAATCACTAGCTTAAAGTACTAAATATCCAGCTAAAATGAATGGATCAATGATGAAAAATATGCTGCTGGATAATCAGATAAATTATTGTTTTTTGCTAAGAAATGAAAAGAGGATGTCTTTGTTGGACAAAAATAAATAATAATTAAAAAAATGCTAGCCAAACTTATTTTAACCAAATAGCTAAAAATATCGATGAATTAGGAATGTACACGGTTTCTGTTTCCAAGTGGTATATATGAATGCCAGGTTTACTCAAATGAGCCAAACACAGGCTGCTCAAATGTGTGGAAAGGATTTTCTTCTTTCGGTGGCACTTTGAGGGGTCACAGCAACCATCTGCACATCCTCCTTCACTACAGCCATGAATCTTTTCTATGGTACTGGTTCAAAATCAAATTAACACACTAAACCACGAAGGGTGTTATCAATAAACAAGGAAGTGAAGCTCACCTGACAGGCCTGTTTGAGTATGCGAGTCAGAAAGGCTAGGAATCACTTTTATACGCTCACTGGCCTATTTATTAGGCACGCCCCCTTTTGCCTTCAGAACTGTTTAAATTCTTTGTGGAACAGATTCACAAAGGTGCTGTAGTAATTCCTCTGAGATTTTGGCCCATATTTACATGACACCATCTCACAGTTACAGCTTACATTCACCATGCAAATGTCCTGTTGTGCACCACATCCAAAAAGTGTTTTATTAGACCAATATATTGTGGCTCTAGAGGCCATTTGATTGTGCTGAACTCACTGTCATGTTCAAGAAACCAGTTTGATCTGAGCTTAGTGACATGGTGCATTATCCTGCTGGAAACAGCCATCAGGAAATCGATACACTGTGGGCATAAAGGAATGAACATGGTCAGCAAATACTGTGTGCCAAGAAAATATCCCCTACACCATTGCAGCAGCAGCCTGAAGCGTAATCCAAGTCAGGATGGATCCATGCTTTCATGAAGTTTACAGCAAATCGTGGTCCCTCGTCCAAATCTCACAACAGAAATCGAGCGTCCTCAGACCAATTAATGTTTTTCCAGTCTTTTATAGGAGGGGCACCCAGTGTGGTCTTCTGGTGCTGTAACCCATTTCTTTCGAGATTTTGCATTCAGAGATGCTCTTCTGCTTCTGGTCTGATTTTAACAAGTGGTCATTTGAGTGACTGCTCCCTCCCTGTTAGCTCAAAGCAGTCTGGCCATTCTCCTCTGTTAATAACTCTGGTACTAACAATGTGTTTTTTCACCAGTAATTGGTGCGCTCTGGATATTTTTTCTGTTCCAGGCCCTTCTCTGTAAACCCTAGAGATGGTTGCATATCTCAATCCCAGCAGATCAGCAGTTCCTGAAGCCCGTCAGGCTCTAACAACCACGTCACATTCAGAGGGATTTAAATAACCTTTCTTTTGCAATCTGGAGCTCGGTTTGAACTTTAGCATGTATTGTTGATGCCACGTGATTGGCTGACTACATGTTGCTTTAATGAGCAAATGAACAGGTGTACCTAACAAAGTGGCTAGTGAGTGCATGTAACATGCATCATTGATAGCAGAGCTGCTTTAAGTACCATTCTTACTGATGTTATCATTTCACCTTTGGTTTTATATGAATTCCAGTGTTACATGATGAACAGTGTTTAGCTGTTGCTAACACATTGTCCATTTGGTTAAATCATTTCAGAAAAATTATGATACAGATTTAATGGCATGTGTACTTGTTCTATTCTGTAACACGGAGAGTATACTTGAACCACTCGCACAAAGTCCAGTACTGTTGGGTGACTGAGTAGATATTATCGCTTACCCTTTGAAACGCACATCTATTAAACTATAAACTAGGTGACCGTGTGTCTGAGCATGTGTCTCTTCCTGGGTTAATCATTTCAAAACGATGCTTTTAAAATTAAAACTCCGGCGTTAGCAGGCGCCACTTGGATTAAAACTTGTACTACTACTCTGCTGTATACTGGTCATCCTTGTATGAAACCTGCAAAGAAGGCATCAAAACCCATTGACAAAGGTATGACTGGACACAAACGTTCCCTGCATTATTCACTCATGTGCTTATCAGTTTTACAGTTTTCGATATGTTTTTTTTAAATAATTACTTCCCAACCATTAGTCTAAAAGGAAAAGCAGCGAGTGACCACACTTTCAAAGCTGTAGACAGTTTATATTCGGACCTTCCTTCCAGATAAATGTAAAAGATTTATTGATATCACAATGATAAATATTTGATCTAGCGCCTCCACTGGCATCCTCAAAAGCACAGAGACATATAAACTTAGAATTTATATCATTTCTGTGGACATTTATAGGCTCTAGGGATTGGCTGTCATCCATTCACTTTTCTCTAGACTGAAGTATAAATACATAACAGATATTGGATGGTTTCCCATCAACTTTTGTACTCATTTCATACTCCTCGGGAGACTTTGGGGATTACAGGACTTTTTTTTATGTGCTACCATCAAGCTAACATGGTTCAGACTGAAATTTGTTGACAAGCAGTAGAGTTCAGATGAGATTTATGAAAGGAATTGTGTTGTAATTTTTTTAACAGAATTTGATTTACAGCAGTCATTTTTAGGATCCTTTATATTGTAGAGTACAGGCCTGGTATCTGCCTAATGGTAGCACAATATGATCGATACTTTGTTTCTGTCCTTTACGGTTCTGTGTGAAGCCCACTGAAGTGTGTTATTTATTTTATTTTTATTTTTTTGGGAAAGGAAAAAATATGCCTTCATGAGGCACTATGAAAAATGTCTGAACCTTTCTGTGTTGACTGTCACGTTTACTTCAATTATAACCTATACCACATTTAAACGACAGAAGCTGACCCACAGTGCTTTAAAGACAGGCACATTTTCATTCCAGGTCTCCAAAAGACCCAGTTTTAAAATAGACGGAAAGCTGAAAGTGAAAGGTTTAAATGCTGGTGCGGATCTGGCTCATTTACTTTAAAATGGGGGATTGTGGCACTGGCCGTTTTTCTCCATGTGCTCCTTTAGGTTTCATTCCCAAGTTAAACAAACAGCGCTGAAACTAGCATTTGTCTCAAACCAATGAGCTCTAGAAAGAGAGCACATGTTTGGCACATATTGGCTTCTCTTCATTGGCTTCCTGATAAATCCAGAATCAAATTTGAACTCCTTCTTACAAGGTCTTGAATAATCAGGCCCCATCTCATCACATCACCGCAACAGAGCACTTTTCTCTCAGAGTTCTGGTTTACTTTTGGGTACCTAAGATACTTAATAGTAGAATGGGAGGCAGAGCCTGAGGTGCACTGAATGTTTCTTCTTCACTCATCTTTTTTCATCCACTGTGTATTTATACACCACTCTGCATTTAATCATCAGTTGTTATTATTCCCAGGGCTATCTTCCACAGCATGTGTTTTTTCCTGTCTTGCTTCCCTCACCTCCACCCAGTCATACTAGATTGCTTCCTCTCCGTGACCCTGCTCCTGTGGAGGTTTCTTCCTCTTAAAAGGGAGTTTTTCCTTCCCACTGTTGCCAGCGTGCTTGTTCACAGTTGCCTGATTGTTGGAGTGTTTTCTGTGTTATTGTAGAATCTTAAAATAAAAAGCAGCCATTTTAATATTTGATTGCAAAGGTAAACACAGAGATAACAAATTTTATTATGGCTCTTTGTATGCTGTAATTCATTTTCTTAATTACACCTGCGTTTAACCTGCTGTGATAACCTAGTGTACCTCCAAATCGCGCATAAGTCAGCCCCTAACCACCCAAAGACACTTACCAGACCTAAACTGTGACCCACCTACCATTAAAACGAGAATAATGGTGTTAGATCACTGTGTAGCGTGTGTCTACTGTACTTTCCTACTACTGTTTCTAAAAACACAACCACACCGATCTCCTTTTCAGATTGTACTGTGGCTGTATTATAGCTGGGATAAGAAAGTAGAGCAAAGTTTACGCGCGTGTAATGACTGTGTCATCCTGGTCAAGGCTGCCGCCGATCAACCTTTCACCTACTTTCTCTCGCACGCTGACAGCGTCGGTTGTGTTGTGACGTCCGCAGTGCTCGTGGGAACAACACACCGACCGTCATCTAATTGATCCAGGTAAATTCTGTTGATGGCGGATACACGGACTTTTTTCCCCCCCTCCTGCCACTTTAATATACAAACTTGACACGAGTGCCCTGCTGGGTACGCAGCTCCACTGTTTTAGTCTCGCTATTAGCTTTGAAGCTGAATTCAGGATGTAGCTGTAGTGCGTTGACAGTAACTAGCGTGCTAACAGTCGAGAGTTAGCTCGTTCTTCAAACCCAGCGGCTACCGGCTAACTGCTGTCATTTTAAACGTCACGGAGTTATCCGAGGATAAGTCACTCAGTTGGTCACCAACTCATTGATTCAGTGAGTGTATGTTGTATGCTTATCAAAACCAGCTGTCAGTGCTACAGTCCTGTTCAACAACAGTAGAATCTGGAAGCTTGAAGTCAGCAATATTAAATAAAGAGAAGCTAATCTCGCACTGACTTATATATAACTGAACCGACAACAAAACAAGCACCCACACCTGTCAAATGAGGGGGTACGAATCAAAAGGCTAAACCTAACCCTGTTCAGCACAGATAGTAACACCCACAGCTATTGTTTTACAGCTATTGTTTGAATCTGTGAAAGTGGAATGATGCATCAGTTGGTTGGGTGGCAAAATTACCCAGCTGTCTTTTATTTTTTAAAGCACATTTCGAACATTTCACACTTATAGGTTCCCAACTGTGAGTTTTGCTGTCTCCGGTAGTTTTTTTTGTGGTTGGTGGTCAAACATTAGAGGTGGGAGGAGCAAGCCAAATATCGATAGTATCGATACCAAAGCTAGTATTGGTATCGGATTGATACTAGCACAATAGGATTGATACATTGTTTCCATCTAAGTTCAGAATGTAACCAAATGAACTGTCATTCTCTAAATCTTTTTTTAATTTAAAATGTCTAAACCTTGTTGTCTGTTTTGTTTATAGCCAGAAGCTGACCCATAGTCCTTTGAAGACAATTTAAAATACATGAAAAGCTGAAAGTTGTGTTTTGCTGTATTAACTAATTATTGTGGAAAATACAACTCGTTTTTTTAATGGTCAATAAAATCTTAAAAGAATCTCCAAATCAATGATGTTTTATCGTATAAATCATAACAAGCTGCTCTTCTCTACACACACCGGCTATATAACTTAACTGTATCTGTTTTGTGCCGGCAGATCACCGATGAAACAGTGACGGGTAATATGTGAATGTCATCATCATACTCAGTTTGATATTGCTAGTGTGGCGTATGCATGCAGGCTGTTCAGCGTTGTGGTCAAAAGAAGATTTATATGGTTTCTAAACTGCAGCGTTGTCTCAGTCTTATCAACACACAGTCAACAGATTGTGGCATAGCAACAAACCACATTTTCAAAAGCTGCATGGAAACAAGAAAAAAAAAATCTTGCTTTTTAATATTGTCTAAAGTCACTAACTTTTTCTCTGCAGAGTGTGAGCTGTTTCTGATCTCAGGATAAAGCTGCCTGGGGCAAAACCCTTCAGAAATGTGGATGAGCACTGTTGCACGTTCGGCCCTGCCTGCTCTGCAGAGGAGCACCTCTGCCGTGACCCGCCAGGCTCTGAGGGCTTGTCGTAGGCTGGGGCCAACCGCTGCTCCTCTACCTCCTTGCTTCATTTCATTAAATCTTCGTGGGCGGCGCACACTGGAGTCAGCCTCCCTTCCTGTCTCTCGCCACCTAGTGAGGCATGTCCGAGCTCTGGATGATGACAGGCAGATGGAGGTGGAGTGGGAGGATGGAGACCACAGTCTGTACCCATTCACCTGGCTGAGAGACAACTGCCAGTGTCCACTGTGTACCCTGCAATCTGCTCAAGCCCGAACACTCTTGCTGGCTGATCTCGATATCCACACAGGAGTTGATGTTGTGGAGGTCACCAATGACAACAAGGTGGGCTTCTGCCAAACCTGACTTGTGGTTTTCAGAGTTCCACACAGACACACAAGATGGAAGTTTTATGTTTAGAGAAAAGGATGGAAGTTTAAATTATGACCCCAGTTGGCTGCGTGTAGATTTCCAGAGCGTTTAACAGGGCCTGCTCTCCGATTCAACAGTAATTTCCTTTTAGTCTCATAGGCTTGCTTACACGTTATTTTGAAATGCTACATCTTTTGCTATGTGCTCCTCCTCATCTCTTTCAGCTGTAAGATCAACAGCAGACGAGTCTGCCATCTTTTAAGTTAATTAGCATCCAAAAGTTTACTTAAACTCAAGGATGAACTGATTAGAGTTCAGAGGTCACTGGTGTGATCTCACAATGTCTTTATTTGGCCACAATGCAAGATCTTTTCACCAAATATCTAACAGGATAAAAGGTCAACTTCACTGATATTATGATTTTCTGCACTTTTCTGCCCATTATTCAGAACATTAACTCGGAAACAGAAGGGTGAGATGTGCTTAGATTTCAGGTTGATCTGATACTGAAATGTTAAGCTCCTTTAGCCTTCATTGCATACAGTGTGAGTGAGCACAGATGTGCATGAAAGCTGCACCTTGGCTAGTTTGCTGGGCGTACTTGCACTAGGCAGGGATTCTAGTTGTCTAGCTGTTCTTTAGGGGGAAAGTGGTGTCCCCTTGGGCTCTGCAAACTAAAGTGATTACTTGCTTTTATCTGATGTTTTTCAGGCCAAACAAATAATTAAACATGAATTCAGCAGAAGAACTGATATTTCAAATGTTTTCTCCACAGCTCTACTCTCGTTGCTCCGTTTCAAGCAGTGTGTTTGTGTGCGTTGGTGTCATGTCTCGTTTAAAATTTTAAACGCATCTCATTATACTTGGTTGTCACGAAACTCGTTCCAGTTCATGAATGACATTCACACTTTGCTTATTGTTAGTGAGAAACTGCCCGGTGATGAACTGAGGAGGTCGATGAGGTCAGACAGTCTAATTTTGGCACATTCAGGCTGACCTTTCATTCCTCCAAAGAAATCTCCCCAGTGAACTGTGTCCTTCAGAGGATCCAGGCCCCGAAGTAGGACACGGCTATAAACAGATTCCTTTGACGTGACAGCACTGCCAAGCTACCTTGTGCCTCCTGTTTCCTGTGCCATGATTTACTGGATAGCCATTATGCATTATAGCAAACATGTGTCTTTAAAAATACCAAAAGGTTTGAGGACGTGGTTGGATTGGCTAAAAGCCTCCACAGGTATTTGGAAAGAGGGAAGTAAGGTTTTTTTTTCTTTTTAAACCTTATGAAGCAAAAAAAAACCACCTTCAAAGATCAGCGTTTAAAGGGCAGAGCCATCTTTTTTTTTTTCTATCCTAGTCATGTGTTACTAAAAAGATAGAATACCCACTAAATAAACAAGTCACGTATTGTTCGTTTGACACAAAGTTTGCTTCAGTTGATCAGCTGTATCACTACAAAGTATGAGGTGAGGAGCCTCAAAACACTTTGAAAAACTAGTTCAATAAGCTTTCGTCTCTTCACAGGTCTCCATCGTGTGGCCCGACCAGCACGTCAGCGTCTTTGATGCAGAGTGGCTGAAGAAACGCTGTTTCTCTCCTGCTGCCCGACAGGCAATGCAGGAAGAGCTTTTCCTCAATCGTGAGTCCAGCTTTCATAATTTTCACTCAATTTAAAGTCTGTACTTTTAGGATTTCATGTACTTGTTGGGAGCAGGGGCCTCGCCCTCTAGCCCGGTTTTTTCCTGTGCCGACATGTGCTGTGATGACGGGTCTTTTGAATTTGAAAGCTTTGTAACCTGAAAGGTCGAAGGTGTTATCGGTTTATTCAGTGTGTGCAAAAAATCCTTCCACTAAGAGAATGATTTATGTACATTTGGGGAGTTTCATTTAATATCTCTGCTTCAGTTTGTGATGTTCTTGTAAAGTAGAATTTACTCTTGGCCTTTTTTACCGATAAGGCCACAAAATGAATCTATTTAATTGGTGACAAAAAAAGGCTGCAGGTATTGGGGCTGCTGTAGTCTTAAACCAGTGATTACTTTCTAATTATTGTCGATGTAACAGTAAAGCAGATTATCTTTAAAGGAGGCCATAAATCACGTGGCAGCTGTCTCAAAATTAACAGGATGAACAAACACTGTCATGAATAACTGCATTTTCAAAGCGGTATCTGGAAACGCTTGCCAAGCAGCAGGTGTTAGCAGCTTGTACATAAATGGTAAACTAGCAAGTCCAACGAAGCTCGTCACAGATCACATTTTCCGTACCGCGAACATCATATTTCACATTAGACGCGACTCACACGCCGAACAGGAAGAGCAGAAGTTAAGTGCAGCCAGTTTTATTTCAGCACACAGTGATTAGTCTGACTCCTCCTTTTTTCTTTTTTCCCAACACAGAAAAGTTCAGTCAGTGATGAGTTCATGTCAATCTCCAAGGAATGCATTCCCAGTAATTTACTGCAAAATGCAAGATGATTTAATTTTTGTCTTTCGACGCAGGCACGTTGGAAGTGGGTAATTATGTACCCTCCTGTGTGGACGGTGTAAATGAAACATTTTCTGCTTTGGCGCTGTTGGACATAAACCGAGTAATTTCTGTAGGCCTGTTCCACTGTGTCACAATTATATTTGGAAGCTGTTTGTGTGTATCCCTGTAGTCTGTTAATGAGACTGTCAAGGTTGCTCAGTTGAAATAAATTTCTTGCTGGGATTACTGTAGAGTTAGAACAATTGCAGGCTGGTATTTCATACTTTATTTAGTTGTCGTTTTTGTTCCATCGTCGTCTTTTTTTCAAGTGTGTTCCAATCCGTTTTAATCTGACAATAGTGCGCCTGAACTAGACGGGTTTAGCTGCGGTGAAATATATGAATGAATATGTAGTAGAAAATGTAACAGCACCTTGGCATGTGATGTGAATAGAGTCATTGTGAGCGGCGCTTGACTGTGTAGCTGCTAAAATGAAAATTGGTGTAAATTCTGAGCTAAGCTTTTCCCCGGGAACAAAAAGATGCCCCCGATTTAAACTCCTCTTTTTTTCCCCCCTTTGTAACATTACTGGGTTGCTAAGGAAAGGCTTTTTTTTTTTCTTTCTAAAGACTAGAAGAGAACTCATTTTACAGTACATTTACAATGGCCCAGTACGCTTTACAGTCTGCCAGACAGCAGAGGAGAAAGTTCAGCTGTGGAACAAGGTAGCAGCACTTCAGTGGAGCGGGGGATGGACTGTAGTTGGTTTGTGTACACACACGTGGTCCTGAAGGACCCACAGGGCTGAGCGGCTCCTGCTCTGTTCCAGACTGATTAAGGGTCTGTATGTGTGTGTCTTGTGTTGCAGAACTTCTCTATTCATGTGGAGGTGTAAGTAGATCCCCCTCATAGCAATTTACAGACAGTCATTTTGTTGTTCAGGGTTTTTCTCTCTCTTTTTTTTTTTTCTCAGAAGCTCTCAGCTCAGAGCCAGGAGCGCTCCTGGAAGGCACTGCTAAGCTCATGCATCAAAACACAATAAAAGATGACGTACACACACACACACGCACACACACGCACTCGCTGGGTTTAATTATTTCCTCCTGAGCGCCAGCTTGAAATTCCTTGCACTGAAAAATACCGGAAAGGTCTACACTCTCAAAAGATGGATGATGCACTGCGTTCACCTCTGAGGTTTTTCCTCATATTTTCGCTTTGTGACTAAAGTGAAGTCCTCCGTTTGAATTTCCGTGTGCTTTTTCATGCGGCGCTCCTAGATTTTACAGGCCCAAGTGGGCTTGTGAGAGTGGAAGTGTAGCACGCTTGAGACACAGCGAGGTCAACGTGATAATTCGAGCTTTGGGGTTTTTATTCATCATGTTTTAAAACTTCACTTTTTGTCCAAAGTAGGGCTTTTTTTTTTTTTTCTTGCTTTCTTTTGCTATTTGTGACTTTCAAATCGTAAGAGCGGAGCTCAGCAAAAAGCTGTTGGTGAAATGCTATTAGAGGTAAATCAAGAACATTTGATACTATCAGTTACTGTTGAATCTGTGTTCCTCACAAATATTAGTAAAGCTTTTGTTTGGACAGGCAGTTACGGTTAATATACTTGAGAAAAATTTCAATGATGGTAAAAAAATATTTATATTTAGACTTAAAATATACATAAGAGCCCTCGAGGATCACTGAAGAATGTATTTCTTCCTTTGTGCTGCTTTGCCAGGCCTTTTTTTTTGCCTTTTGTTTTGTCTACAGCGGGGACAAAGTGCTTAGCCATGTGTCGTACTGCATCCGCCATGTTTCACCGGGAATGCTGTATGCATCAGATCGTGAGCGTTTCCAAGCCTCCGCTGTACTTTTTCCCTTCTCCTTGTTCTGATACGGATTGATCCGTTTCATCTGTCCAAAGAATGCTGTTCCAGTTTGAAGTCGTAAAGTTTTATCCTTACAATGGAAAGGATTCTGTGATCATCTGCCAGTGCTGGTTTGGTTGTGGAAGTCCAGGTGAAAGTCTGCACGTTCAGCCCATATTCTTCATAACTTTACCTGGGAAAAAGAATATGACAAAAATTGTGTCGGTTTCCAAAAAACGGACTGACGTCAGTGTAACCGAGTCTCACGCAGACCCCCGTCTGTCTGCGCCATATGGAAAAGGGATTCAGACTGAGGGTCAAGAGCACAGCAGCGTGTTCTTAGCGAACACGAGCTCACTGTTGTGTTTCCTCTCTTTCGGAACAAACGAATCCCTGAGCGTGCAGATAACGTGCGACCACCGCCGCTCGGTTTCTGACCAACTCCACTGTACCGCTTCGATTACTCAGACATGTTTTAATATGTGGTGCTTGTTTCTGCCTTATATGTTCTCACGTTTTACTGCATTGGTACAGATATTGTTCGCTTACTTGATATTTGGAAAGAAGCAATCTGAAATTGAGATTTGATAGAATGACCATGAGCCTACCGCCAGTTAAAAAAGAGAAGGGGGGGGGGGCTTTGATGTGTGATGTGGATCTGTGAACGGCGGCGCTTTCCTGATGTTCGATCCGCGGCTTTGTCGATCAGGATTATTCCTTGAGCAAACCCTGGACAGGAAGTACCAAGTGGATTTGAGAGTTTATGCTTTATTGCGGTATTACGAGTTTAAACAAGCGTTGTTAGTTCAAGTCTGTGTAAACAAACATAGCTGTGAAATCATTCCTGTGTTGGGATGCGCAGACTCTGAGCTCAGCACACGGTCGGCTCAGATCGACGCACTTAATCGACTTAGCTATTCTGTGTGGATCGAGTATTTACATCTCCTTTGTAGATATGTTCAGGACCTTTGGAATGCACTCATGCCATTATCTTGCTGGCACTTTGAACCCTTTACATCGTTTAAAGGAGAGTGACGATGTCGCAGTGCTCTTGGGAACACTAAAAGCATATGTCAGTCACAGCCTTATCTGCA
>VUQR01024511.1:57319-67658 GCA_015108515.1 Hemichromis elongatus
CGGGGGGGGGGAGGGGGGGGGGGGGGGGGGGGGGGGGGGGGGGGGGGGGGACAGTGGAGGGGATTATGCACATATCTTGTCAGGCTGTCGGAGGGTGTCCCTTTAAGCACATGGCAGCCCAGTGACTTTACACAAATGAACACAGTGCAGACTCGAGGCTGTCTCGGTTTGACACTGCTCTGCTGTGTTTTATATTTTGCATACTGATATTTAAAAACACGCGCGTGCTAATTCTGACATCGGACCAATGGTTACCACAGCTGGAAACTATGCAAAAGAGAGTGATGTCTCTTATAGCCTGTGTGGATGCTTTTTCAGAAGAACACTAAAAAATTTGGGGGGGTTAAGAGCTTGGAGTGGTTTGAACTTATAGGACAAGAATATTGTGTACTGGACTTGATCTGGACCTGCACGTCCAGGCTTACAGCTGCAGGACAGTTGGAGCTTACGTGACAGCGTGTTGGGCTTATTTTCCCAGCTTGTGTTTTACTTCATTGATAGAACTACAGCATTCACTTTACTTTAAGATTTGTATTTGGTCACACACACACACACACACACACACACACACACACACCCCACCTCCTACAAATCTGTCCATTTAGCTACCAGCACTCCTCAGTGTTCACCAGCATCTTGGCAGCTGTGTTTTTTAACTGTTAAGTGCAGAGCAGGTAAAAAGGACTTTGTGTTTTATTGCCAAAAAACCACTTCCAGCGTTTTTGGGAAAACAAGCTACGAGCGCAGTGAAAAGGAGAGACTCCATTAAGCTGAGGCAAGCTGACGACTGAAAATTGTCTGCCATCGTTCACATTCACGTGCTGCTTTTAATCCACTGTTGGTGCAGAGAAGTTGATTTATAGCAGCTTTAAATCAAAGAATCTCTTTTAAATAAAAGTGCACTGAGTGTAACAGCAGCTGCAGAGGAACAGGTTAGCAATAGCTGTTCGGGTGAAAGGGGCTTCATTTGTTTCATAATGTGTGATCAGTGTGGCGGGGGAAGATCCTCCTTTATGATTCCACCCATGCAAGATCTGTGATTAGCCTTGCCGGTTAAAAACAAGCTAATGTTAGGTGCTGATTACTTGATTAGAAAGCAGATACTCTGCAAAGTTCTCGTCTTTTGTTCAACCCAGCAGCCACGCTGTGAATCCCCGTGATAGCGGCGAACGTGACGCGTTTCCAGAATGAGATCGGAGCTGAACTAGAGCCAGGACTGCTCAGCTGATGTATACGCGCACTGCAGCTAACGCTGTAGCCCCTTTGTCACGAGTGACACCCTAAACTGCAGAGCCGAAACGCCGCCATGCCTGTACAAGACAGTTCCAGATTCACAAGAGTAATTGTAACGTTGGGGCTTGACCTTTGCCCCAGTTTCTCGTTCCCCGTCTCTGTTGCCCACCGCCCTCTTGACAAGTTTTAACAAGCAGCGGGTTCTTGACCCTTTGAATTGTGCAGCCAGAAACTGATTGTTTGTGACAACAGCCTGGAGGGAGGTCTGCAAGTCACGATCGCTGTGTTTCTGACTGATGCTGCATCTCTGCCTCAGTGGCTCTGAAACGCCGCATCACCAGTTAAAGCCTTTTTGTCGTACCTCTAAATCTTTGTGGCCTTCAGAGCGAACGGTTGCATTTTGTTTTGCGGTTTGAGACACTTTAGATGATGATAAATTATGCATTAGGTTCAGCGCGCTCACCCTGTGTGTCCATCTCCTGCAAGCTTTAGCCTTGTAATCTGCTTATGATGCAGCCATTTGGAAAGTTGTTTGGAAGTCGGTGGACAAAAAAAAAGACATGAAAAGGAGCCACAAACATCAGACAGGTACAAAATCTTCTCAGTATAAACCACCTTTCTCTTCCTCCTCCCCCCACAAATGCACTTAGCAGCTGTTACTTTGGAAGTCACTGGAGGGAGGCTGCATGGAAAAAGAAGTCGAGCCAGTTGGGTGGAGAGCAGTGGGAGGATTTTTTGGGGGGGATTTTTCCCCCCATTTCTGTCTGTCTGATGGAGACATGCTGATTTTTCTCAGCAAGCTATTCTTCTTCAAGCGCACACACGATGGCATGCAGTGGTAAGCTGCAGCGTTTATAGATTTAATTGGAACCAATAAGCAGCGGGCAGTAATGGACTTTACATGAATTGTTTCCTTTTTTTGCAATAAAACAAACATCAGATGAGTCAAACTGTTAGCTGCTACTTAATATAGTTTTTAAAATAATCCAAACAAAGGACATCCAACTACTCATTGTGTTTTATTTGATAATAAAAGTGTGTGTGGTCAAATTTCCACGTTGACTTGATTTCCCTCACCTGCAGCGTACCAGGATGAGAAGAGGGCGGGGTCGGGGGGGATCTTGAAGGTCAAATGTGTGCTGATGGAAAGTCTGAGAGAGCGGACGTGCCCTATATCTGATTGCAGCTGCACGTCTGGCTCATTCTAGTCTTTCTCCGTCAGCTGAAGTCAACAGGCTCCAATTCATTCTTTGAATTTTTGCGCCTTTTATTGGAGGAGGGCGGCAGCGGTGGAGGAAGAGAGCTCAGAGGAAAGAAATAAGATGACTTGCAGGGACTATTTTAACCACCTGAGGATCCAACTGGGGGGGCACGCAGCTCGGGACGTTTTGTGGTGTGGGCCCTGGCCACCTAGCTTATGGGTTGACCTCCTTCAGGGAGGGCAAAAACCTCCAAATATCTGCAGGTTATATAAATCTATCTGTGCAACCTGCAGTTTCTCAGTCAGCAAGAAGCGAACTCGGGTTTGCACCTGCACGCTGACAAAGAAGGACGAAACAAGAGTGTAACATGTGATAAAATGCGTTGCTGCAGAGCACTGCTGCCCTGGCTGTACATCATTTGTTTAACGGAGCCGTTGTGGCACAGAGGCCGTTGCTACAAAAAGCTTCATGTTGCTGTGTCGCACAATCAGCTTTAATTCCTGACTGACAGAAATCAGAAATAAACGGCTCCACGTACATAAGAAGTGACCTTTCTGCCGCGTCCTCTTCCTCTTTTCAGGGCGTTATTATTGGGACTCCACACTGCGCATTCCCTCAGCAGACTTTAACGAAGTCCTCCGTGACGATAAGGCGGCGCTCGCTTGGCTCCTGGCCCTGCGTCGTGTTGGCATGGTCTACCTGAAGGGGGCTCCTGCAGAGCGAGGCCAAGTGGCCAGACTGGCTGAGAGGATTGGCTATCTCAGGCTGACATTTTACGGGTAAGACTCTGTGATCTTCCTCCATTTTTGCTCCAGTGATCCTCAGCCAAGCCATTGTTTAATAATCTGACTCCCCTCTAAATCCCGAGCTGTTGAATTTTCCACCGATCATATATTAGCTGGAGCAGAGCCCAGGAGTGTTATTAGTAAAAATTTAAATACAAAAGACCTTTTTTTTTATGCCCGTCTTTTTCCAGTGAATCAGAAAGACAGCTCGATATTTTCCTGAAAGAAGGGCTCAGATTCTGACTTTGGTACATTAAGGAAATATGTCCAATAGTGAATAATCCATAGCTTTGATTCATTTCGGTTTCATGGAGAAGCTTAGCAAACGGCCGTCGGGGCCCCTTTCACCACACCAGAGTTCATCATTTTGACTTATTGCTGTGCTGATTACTTGAGGACAGAGACGGGGAAAACAACCTAAAAGCATTCCAGCTTTTTTTTTTTTTTAAGCCAGAGGAATTACCTGGTGCACTCAGTCAGAACAGAGGTTTGGAGCGTAAAGCTTTGCCTCTGCCAGCGGATGAGCTCATGCCGCTGGAAGTAAAAGAGTCTGCAGACTAAAGCTGAAGGCCTGCCATCACAGAAACGAGACAGTTTTACAACTCCCGCATCATCCGAACGAGACTTGCAAACAGAACATGGAAGATAACTTTACCTCATTAGTGTTCGACTCCTGCTGCATGTCAATAAGGTGGCTGCTTAAGAGGCTACGGGCTGAGCATTCCTGTGAAGCTGCCTGCTTTCCCCCCTCAGGGAACCCTCCGAACTCCATCTCATCTCATCCTTTTTCCTCTTCGTGGCCTAATTGTCGTCGCTGATCTTCTAAAGCTAAAGTTAAATAATTAAAGTGGAGTATATTAATGAATGTTATCTTTGTCCTCAGGCACACATGGCAGGTCCAGGACAAACCCATGGCAAACAATGTGGCCTACACTTCAGGAAAGCTCAGTCTGCATACAGACTACCCGGCACTACACTTTGCACCTGGAGTGAGTAAAATCTGACTTATACGTTCTGTTTGGAGGATTAAATAACAGCAGACAGATTCGGTATCAATCGTGAGTTACGGCTGCGTTCGGCTTTTATGTTGTCAGAGTTGTAAATTGAGCATTTGTCGAGCACATGTGTGTGTGTGTGTCTGTGTCGGGCTGGCGTAGGTACAGTTCCTGCACTGCATCAACCAGGCTAAGGAAGGAGGGGAGAGCGAAGTAGTGGACGGCTTCCACATGGCTGAGCGGCTGCAGAGAGAAGACCCAGAGGCCTTCCACACGCTCAGCTCGCTGCGCGTGGACTTCACCGACACCGGGACAGATTACTGCGACTTCATGCTCCAGTCCAAGAACTGCATCATTGAGTAAGTGGAGATGATCAGGCAGATCATCAGTTTGCTTTTTGTTTGGGGTTTTCCCCCCCCCTGCGTACACACACAATTACTTATTTTATATAAAGCAGAGATTCAGACTCTTTTAGACCGGTGACACTTCTCACCAGTTTGTGAGGTGGTGTGTATTTTTGTGATTTGAAATGGGACACTGCCATCTGCTGTTCACAGTGATTATGTTCACACATGGACTGTACAGATCATATAAGAGCTCAGCTTCGTACTAACTGTATACTAATGAGATGATCAGTCACGTATGTCTGTTCGTGTTCACTGAAAATGCTGGATTTATGTCAGATTGGTTAATGTGCAGTAACTATTATCACAATGATAAGGTGGGAGTAGAGCGCGAAGACGAATGAGTAGAAAAATGATCTGCAGTGAATTTCATAATCAATTGCTTGAGTTACTGTCTTTGGCTTTCGTGGTCTTCTAAGATATTAAACTGACTAATTTAATTCAGTTGTACTGTTAGACTCAGTGAATTGATAGTGAGTTGCACGCTTGCTTAATACCTGACTAAAATACCGAATCATGAAATGCTCTCTAATTTATTCTTGTGGACCATCTAATGAGGTAATGGACTGGTTGTCTCTGTAAAAGTCCCGATTCACTTTAGTTTGACTTTGAGCTTCGTCCTCTCGGTGCAGTGTCGACGCAGACGGCCGGGTCGTGAAGATCAACTACAACAACGCCACCAGAGACTCGGTGCTGGATGTCCCCTTACATCAGGTCCAACCCTTCTACAGAGCACTGAAGGCCTACGTGGACATCATGAACCGACCGGAGAATGTGGTCACCTATAGGATGGAGCCAGGTCAGCGTGCACCTCTTTCCACTCTTTAAATAGAGAAGAATAGGAAACTGTGTGTGTGTGAAAGGGCCTCATTCACGCTTCTATATACCAAACGGTGAGTGTTAGTGGAAGAAAGAAATGAAAATAAGTGAGAGTTCCAAGGAAAGAAAGTGCAAATAAAATGGATGCGGTGAGGGAGATGGGCGCAGTCTGCAGGACAAAGCTTGTGCTTAACAGAAAACCAACCGGGACAGCGATGGGCAACAACAGCTTTGTCCTCGTCGGGGTCGCAATGACATGCGGCCGTCTCTGCTACTGCAGAGTAAAGCAAATGACCGAAGTGTGCCGTAACATCCTCTGGAAAAAAAAACAGCGTGCTAAGAGTCTGCAGCGTCAGGTAACGGAGGTTAACTTATTTAAAGGGCCGCAGAGTGGGGCTGGGTGGCACAGCGGTGTAGCAGAGAGGCGGGCTTTGAGCCGTCTCACTGGAAGGCGTCTATCCCGATGACCTGACTTTACAGCTGCTTTTGTCTCGTGCTGAATTCTGCCCACAGCACAATGGGACTTTGGCTCGTGCTGTTTGAAGAGGTAGCGATTGCCAGTTTTGGGAAGTTAGAAGGAGTGTCGTCTAACGGTTTCCAACACGCCGATGTCAGAGGTTTCAGGTTTTATTTGAAGCATAATGACGCCTGTGAGCTATTATAAGCTGTTCTGCAGCCAACTCTGACCTCTCTGAACGAGGTGGAGCAAAAAAGAAAATTAAATTCTGCGCTGAAGTGAATCTAAGATCAGTGACGTGCCCCACAGCTTCACGTCTGATCTCTCGCGGTTGTTCTATTTCAGGTGACGTCGTAACCTTTGATAACTGGCGTCTGCTTCACGGCCGAAAGAGCTACGTCAGCAGGCCGGAGAGGCTGCGGCACCTCGAGGGTTGTTACCTGGACTGGGACGAAGTCATGTCCCGTCTCCGGATTCTCCGCAAGGTGGTCCACGAGGCCTTGTGAGCTCCAGACGTACGGCCATGCTGAAATAAGTAGCTTAGAGCCTTTGCAGAAGTTGATTTAAAAAAATGCTGAGATGGCAGAGTGCAAACATGTTGACCTACCAGAGCTGAATCGCTGCCTCTGTAATCAAACTATTAAACCATAAATGTTAAAAAAGAATCTATATATATGTATAGATTTAAAGAAATCTGCCAAGTTTACAGGATGACAGGAGCTCTGATGTGTCGCACAGTGCAACGCAACAATGCAAGAATTTAGAGAAACACCTTACTCCTAAATTTAAAGGTGCTTTAAAGCTGACAAAGGTTTTTATAAATGAGTTTTTACATGCTTAACTATGAGAGTTTATATATTGTCCAGGGTACTTTTTAATTTATACATTTTCTACACTAATTTAACATTACCCATTCTCTGATGGGAATATTTGGCTCAGCAAGCCCCGTTTCTGAAATCTCTCACGTGTTCTGTCTGAAGACGACAAGTCTGAAATCAAACTTATTGTTCATTATATTGTTGTGTCCAAGGAACCGGGAGTGGGTTCAGGTGGAATCAGGTTTCTTTTTCTTTCTCTCTCTCCTTAAAACCTATGTGCGTCTCTACGTGCCTAGAGTAGGGGCGTAACATCTTCCCCTTTTCAGTTTTTCGCTACCTGCTACAGTATCTTTCTACCTCTGTTTGATCCTGTGCTGAAGCGAAGGATGTGTTGTCCTTCACCTGCTTTCATTTCTGTAGAGTTGCAGTTTCTGAGTTGCCTTATGCTACAGCACAGCAGCTGTGTAAAGCTGTGGCCTTATGAAATCCCAGCAGCAGCTCAGTTAAACTTCTGCCGCTGTCCGGGGTTATTTCTACATCTGGTGACTTGAAAATGAATTTCTCTGCTTCTGCTGGTTAATAAACTTCAAAACACATCGAAAATCATGTTTCTTTCTTTTCCTGCTGACTGTGTGAAATTTCAGAGAGGTCACTGAGATGCCCAGCGTCAGTAAATGAAATGACACTTACACTAACCAGACACTTCATTAGGTACACCTGTCCAGTCACATACTCAGTGTACACACGTGTGTAGACACGGTCAAGAAGCCTTGCTGCAATTCTGAATCAGAATGACAGGAAAAAGGTGATTTAAGGGACTTTAAACGTGGCATGGTTGTTGTTTTGTTAGTCTGAGCAACCATCTCTAAAGTTTAGAGAGGATGGAGGTAAACAGAAACAGAAAACAGAAAACATCCAGTGAGCAGCAGTTCTCTAATGAAAATGTCTTGTTGATGACAGAAGAATGGACCGACTGCTTCAGAGTGACAGAAGCAACGGTGACTTAAACAAACAGCCTTTATAAGCAAAGAATGAAGATGAGCCGTTCTGAATGCACAGAACAGCGCCGACGACCACACCGTCTGTCGGCTGACAGGAAACTGAGGCTACAACGCGCACCGCTTGAAAACTGTTCCGATATTCAACACCGATGAGCAGCTGACAAATCTGCACCAAGTGAGTGATGCCACCAGGTCAACATGAACCAGAATCTCTGATGAGTGTTTTCCAGCACCTTGTTGAATTTGTGATGTGAAGCATGAAGGCCGCTGTGAAGGCAGAACAGGGGTTCAACCCTGTAAGGCTGTACCTAACAAACATCTTGCTTTCCTCCTTCATTCACACACACGCAGCTTTGTTTCCTGTCTTTTAGCACATTCTATCCCAAACACTCCAATGGATGTATCAGGAGCACTATCTTGACTAAGCCTTGACACATCTTTGAGGAGGCTGAAGATCAAACCACCAACCTTCTAAATTGGTGGAAAACCCACTCTACCTCCTGAGCCACAGCTGTCATGGCAACCGCCACTCTGATTGGGTTACTTTAAGCACCAAGCAATACTTCTTGTGATGGATGTAAACCGATCCCAGAAAATTGTTCCCGAGCCGAGCACAATTTAAAAGAAAAATCAATCAGAATCAGGATATGTATGGGAAAACTTCTTTTGATGTAAGCCTAAGATCTTTATTTGCTTATTCTTTGCATTATTTTTACGGAACAGTTTCAGCAACTAGTGCCACCTGTTGCCATTTTCCTTGTTTACAGGAGGACGAGCACACAGAGCTTTGTTTGGGACATCTTTATTATATTGCCAAAGCTGTACATATTTTATAAATACTTTTTGAATACTGGAATAGTTACACCCGCCATCTCATTTCACTTTTCCTTCTCTTTACAGCTATCAGATTTCACAGCAACAGAGAGGAGTTGTAGTAATCCAGTTTAAAGAAAAAAAAAAGTTAACTCAAGCAGAAAATTCTCAGATCAGTTTTGCAGATGCTTCAGATCAAGTTCTGTCATTTATTAACAGCATCTTCTCCACACTCAGATTTCCTTTTGCACAGTTAAATTCCTTAAAAATACAAGCATGTCAGAATCAAAATAACATCTTCCAGTTGTACTGATATATTGCTGACCTGGAGAAAAGTGTTCACCACATTCACACACGCGAACCACCAAAACACACACACACACACACACTCTCACTGTGAAAGTAAACGGGCCGGCGATGGAACCAGACACGACATTAAGACTCGATCGTCTCCTTGGAGATCAGGTGACCACAGATGGCGTCTTCAGCGCGTCTGAAGGGTCAGTAACAGGAGGAAGAACTGCTGCTGTGGGTTTGGTGGCTTGTTTTTCATTTCTCCACCCCTCCCCATCACTCGTGTTATGCAACCGATACACTGGTTTCCGCTTCTCTAGTGAATATTTGTGTTTTCAGTCGCGCAGGAATAATTCCAGCATGGATGTTACACCGTTACTAAAATGCCTTCTTTCCCCCACGACTTTTTATTGATGGTGTATTTAAGTACCAGCGTGTAGCTCCAGTGTTTGTACCACATATATGGAAATATCTACAATTATCACCAAACACTGAATGTTTTAATGACTTACATACTTGCATTCATTCAAGTGAAGGAAAAAAAATTGCAGGAAGTTTTGAAACATCCGTTGTTTAAAGTGGGCACACAAACAGCTCACATGTGTACATCAAAGACAGTTTGCACAGCCTTTAGTCGCTCATTATCCATGCAGCCTTTTCCTACAATTAAAAGCTGTGAGAAGACGGTGACATTTACCCCGGCATCCCTGCCGCCTGCTGCGACATTGCTGATTGGGGTGGGGTTTGCGAGCACCCACCGAGAGCGACACAGCAGCAGCCCTTTGCACCGACTGACCTGTGATCACCTTTTAAAACTAAATGCTCACGTCACACTGAAGTCGTAATATTCAATCGATCGATGTGTACTATAGAAAAACAAACTCGTTCTTACATTCGTCACCCTGTTAAAGCCAGTTCGCTCAAGAAAACCTGGCTCTGGCAATGGCTAACTACTTATTAAGTATTGCACATCTAGCAAATTAACATTTGTAACATTTTGTTTTTCCAGAAATGTACAGTCAATATATGTATATATTAAATAAATACTATATATAGAAATATATATATAATATTTATTTGTCATCCTTATAGTAACATGCAATTGATAACAGCAGACCACAGACGAGAAATTTTACAGTAGAACTAGAACAGTAATTGAGCCGGGTGGGCCGGGCTAGGGCAAGAGTACACATCTGAGAACACTCACAGTATTTTAGGGTTCAAACACCATAACGAAGCGTTTACATGCGGTGCTCTGGTGCAGTATACAGTAGCATTTTCAGCATGGAACATCCTGCACTACACAACAGTCTCTGGTTGCTGGACCATTTTTAAACTTGGACAGACTGGACCTTTACAGTAACCACATATCACAGAATAATTCATACAGTCACATGGAGATGGGCAGGAGAGGGCAGGAAGCGACGCTGTAGTGAACGTCGAGGCTGTGCGCGGGAACTGCGAGCACTCAGTGCTTCGGGGGTTGGGGGGGGGGGGGGGGGGGGGGGGGGGAGCCCT
>VUQR01024512.1:0-20458 GCA_015108515.1 Hemichromis elongatus
GTGAGATCTTAAGAGATCCACAGCCTACTGCTCCTCGATGGGGTGCGACGAGGACCCCAGAAAAAAACAAGTTGTAAATGTAAAATAATAATAAAATAAATATTCTTTTGTAGCAATAACAAAGTATAACATAAACTATTCAGTGGCAATTACACAAGAATGTCCAGTAACATTTACACTCTCCTTTTTAAAAGTATATATGAGCTGGGCACTCAAAAATAAAACTATATCAGCCAGCAACAAATACAATCAACTCAAGTCCAGTGGAACTGTGCACTGTGCAATTCTGCATCCATCAACTATGGAGAATTAAAAAGTCTTTTGCAGAAATATAAGCATATCTGCTTTTTCAGGAAGGATACGTGATACTTTTCCCTGCCCTGTGAAAGGAGAAGCCACCCGCAGACTGCAGCGAGAACTGCCAGCATCTGAGCCAGACAGACGGTCTGTCTCTCTCATGATGGTCATCTAAATGCAACGCACAGTAATAGCAGGTTTTGTAATAAGGCAAATCGCGCTAACATAATATGCAATGCTAGTTGCTTAATAAGCATCCACACTAATAAACAAACATAAAATCACAGTTAAATTTTCAAAAAATTAAAAAAAAACAAAAACCCTCAAATGCAGCTGCTATATCCAATATCATTCTGTGTTGGTCACAAAGTCCAAAGCAGAAGGCGTGAAAATCTACAATAGGGTCTGAAATATAACTGCCACTTCTGGGGCACAAAAAGATCAAACATGGAGTTAGCACTTATACATAAAACATTTAGTGTTGCAACATGACCGTTTAGAGTGTTGTGCAATTAAATATTTACTATGAAATATTGTGCACTGTACAAGAATAAAACAAATCCATATTTTATGGGAAGTTGTTGTTTTTTCCAACAATGGAAGGAATGGAACACAGGAACTTTTTTACATCTTGTCCATGTGATCCATGCGAGAGACGTTTCCGGGGCAATGCAAAGGCATGCAACGTCAGAATATCACAAAGCTAGTGTGCTTGAATTTGTTTTGCAGGATTGTTTCTCAAAAACATAAGCAACACATCATGTGCAGGTCTAATATCTGATTAAAAAAAAATCTCTTTACATGCAAGCTTTAAATTTCAAGTTGACCAGATGTCAGGAAGAATTCCTTACCTTTGAAAATAACCTTTCTTCCTCTGGTTTTCTTACATTTTTCTCCTTCTCTGAGCAAATTTGTCTTCTCTGAGAAGAATGTGAGATAACTCTGTTTGCTAAATACAGGTTCAAATACACAATGTGTTTGAACCCATAGTTAGCAAACACATTGTGTGCCAACCTGCACAGAAACAGTTTGTCTGTGTTTGCTAATGTCTGTTGAGCTATTAGAAACCTTCTATTTAAAATGACCTCCCTTTATGTTTGCTGCGTTTCTGCTGTGCTAGCTACATAGTGATGTACTGGTAACCATAGCTTATTAACAGCTACACAAAAAATTCTGAATATCCCAGCCCACTTTAACCCCTCCCTATTGTGCTATAAGTGATTCATTATAGGCTTTTTGTCTTTTTTTTATCTTGTCATGTACAAGAGATTATATTGTACTAGATAAACAATTGACAAGAATTGTCTTGTATTTGTTATTGTTTCCTCCATTTAGGTTCAAACCAGTTCGACGTTTGAAGACATGCAGTGACGGGAAATAACTATTCGCTTTTAATGCATTAAACCTATTATAATGATCCTGTTTTAAAAATACACGGCGTAGAAGGTAGACATTTTTGTAAAAATGTAGGGAATAAAAGTAAAGAAATTACTGAGAAATAAATACTTAAGTACAGATGCCTAAAGATTTTGCTTCAGAACAGTAACTTTACTGACATGACTTCCCATCTCTGGTCCTCAGACCTTACTCTGAGAACCTGCTGTTCCTGTGTGTGCCTTTGTTCATGAGTAAATAAAATTGAACTGTGTGATCTGAGCTGTCACTGGTCATAGCTGCAGTGTCCAATGTGACCCTGTCAGCAGGAGAGGAACCATAAGTGAGGCCTCCCAAACTGAAGCACGTGTTTTCTAGACAGTTGTAAACACCTTCAAGCAACATGGAAATGATGCGTGCGCGCACACACACACACACACACACACACACACCCAGACCCAGACCCTAAAAACAGCCAGACTGTCGATCTACTATCAGTTACTATCAATTAAATGTGAAAAATTAACACACCCTTTTATCCAATAACTGCATACATTTATATTTCTAAATAACTTGATTAAATGTAAGTATTAAACATTAGGTGTGAAATGTCAACTCACAGGAAATGACTAGGCTACATTATAAACTAAAATGTGTTATAATGGAGTACACAATTGGCACAAATGAGGCCTGATTCCTCTTCCTCAGTTCAGCAAAGGATGTTCATTAGTCAATCTTAGCCAGCTGGCTCCTTTAGAATTATGCTAGCACTGCAGAAAATAGAGTGTGAAGAGACGGCTGCATAAACACAGAAGCTGCTTCCTTCAGGCTCAAGGATGAATCTGATTAACCATGTCCTCCTAACTGTGCCATCTCTCAGCATGAAACGAGGCAGGTAAGAAACCAGCGAAACAAGCAAAGGGAAGCAGAAAGTGAAATTAAATGAAAAAATAAAGAGGCCCAAGAATGAAACAAGAGATGAAGCGATAAATATGGCAGCAGTCCCTGTGAATGTAGGAACACGAGGAGCACGTCCTGTCAACCTAGGACTCTTCTCTGACTTGTCAACTGCCAACACGCAACTCTATAGCTGTGCCAGCTGCCAGGACAACTGAGATGGCCGGTTGATCCTGCAGAGAGTTTGTATTACCCCTCCTGCAACGGAGAACCTCCATTGGTTGCTGTCAGCTGTGCTATTGAGGGAAGTGTTTATGTGCCATTTAGGGTTTAACTATGCCCCAAGTCAGACGCCTGAATTTGTGCAACTTTGTCCCTATCAAATTTCACTGCCATGTGTAATGTGTCAGCACATCAGCCTGTCATGTCACTGACAGCCTAGAAAGTTGATCTTTCAGATTTAATTGGAAAATATATTGCAGTCACATTTTTTGGTATGCTAAATCTAAATTTATTGACAAATGTCTAGGGAAAAATCTACGAATATGACTTGCAATGTGCCTTTTCAACAAGGCATCTCATAATCTCATATTCAAGGTAAAAATCAGACAAACTTTCAAATTTAAGCAAGAATAATAAAAAAAAACCATCCAAAGACAAACCATTTCATTCACTGCAGTGCACAATAATTGATCAAAAGTCATGTTTGAGTAGAGGAGGACTTATAAGGTATTCAACAACCTTGCATGTAGAAGTAAGCAGCCAAGCGCACAAAGCAGCCACCACATGCACTAGAGTTTGTTCTTGGCAAATGCTGGAGGGCAGACAGCTCTCACGGATAATTCTCAAAGTTAAAGCTCTTAAAATTCACTTCTGCTCGTGTGCCTCAAAATAACTTTGATAGTACACTCTTTTTATTATTATTATTTTTAAATTGTTTAAAAAACAAAAAAAGAAGACATTAACAGTCACTTTTTTGTTTTTAACTGAACTGAGAAGTAACAGTGGATTACTTTGATTGGATTAACAAATTTCCCACGTGTGGGACTAATAAAGGTTATCTTATCTTATCTTATCTTTGTCACTGAGAAAAAAGATTCATACACACTTTATGTTTCCTTTCAGTAAAAGTAGAGTTAAAGTTTTTTTTTCCAATCGCAGGTACAATGTTCTGTCGCTAAAACGTGGGTCAGTTTTCACGGCCATGTTGTTTTTCGCAGATTTTTTTGTGAAATTTTGCATGCAAATTTTTTTGGTTTTGTTTTTACAGCACATTGTGTTCTGCGTCCTAATTGGCTGTAGACCATTGTCCATCAATCTTGTGCCGTGTCTCCTGTACAGTACAGAATGTGTTAGCAGTGTGACTCTGAAGTGCTGTACTGTATGTTTGTAAGTTTTCTCCCCAACAAACACAACGATATCGACGAAACGTTTTGCACCATCAAAGGCGACCGCGGGTGACTTTGGTTTCATTCTATAATACTGGACTCTTATTTCTACGAAGGTTTGAACTTTGAGAGCATTTAAACAAGAGAGAAAAGTGTGAAAATGTTTATGCCTGTCTGAGAAAAATGTATAAAGTGTGTAGTGAGGGGTTTTACAGCCTTAAATCATCTATAATAATTGTAAAAAATAAAGTTGGCCGCTTCGGTAATTTCACCTATCGTAGGTTATTTTCTTTTACACTGTATTTATAATTTATTTAAAAATGACAAAAATGTGGTGAAATCAAAGAATATTTACCAAACTATAGATAAATGAGATTGAAACATAAGCAAATTTTGGGAACAAAAAGAAAAACCATCATCAGTGTCGCGGGAGCTGGAGCATATCCCAGCTGTCTTAGAGTGAGAGGCAGGGTACACCCTGGACAGTTCGCTAGTCTGTCACAGAGCTAACACATAGAGACAGACAACCATTCGCACTCACATTCACACCTATGGGCAACTTAGGTTTCAAATAAACCTATCCCCACTAACTGCATGTCTTTGGAATGAGGGAGGAAGCCAGAGTACCCGGAGAGAACCCACGCAAACACAGTGAGAACATGCAAACTCCACACAGAAAGACCCCAACCTGATGGTGGAATTGAACTCGGGATCTTCTTGCTGTGAGGCAACAGTGCTAACCACCGTGGTGCAAAATTATAAAAATATATTGTAGTGATATAAAAAATAATAATATATCACTGCAATTTCATTTTAGTTACAGAGATTTTAACAAAGGGACAGCATTAATCTTCATCAGACTGAAAACTACATTTGGTACAATGTGATCAAAATCTGTGTTTGGTAACCCTCCACCCACACACTTTTTCTCCAGACTCTTCTAATCTTATTTAGCGGTGGTGCAATCCCTTTAATTTCGGGATACAAATATGAGTGGCCAAGCTACAACATCACATTATCATCATTCATTCTCTCTTTCTCTACACATTTGCAAAAAAACACAGTCCAAGGGCACCCTCTTCCACAGACTGTTTCTGCTTTGCTGAATTTAACAGGAATGAAGCAACTACAGTTTTCCAATAGTTTGCAAATCCTATATATAAAAAAGACCACTAACGATTCACATTAACACAATCAATGTTTTGGCCTTATCTTTTGATTGCTGTTGGCAAGAAAAATGATGAATATCGGCTTATGTTACACTTACTATATCTTTGCTTCAATTTTGCTGCAAAGCAGAGAAAAGTCACATGTTCTTACACCACCGCAAAACTGTAATGGGGGAGTGAGTGGACAGGCTTACAAAGTGTCTGACTTCAACACCAGAGACCTGAGTATGCATCCCACCTAGTCACATCCTACAAATGGTTTATATTGGTTTCTCTTTTTTTCTACTTCTAGGATCATTTTTCTTGTGGTGTTTCAGCAAGATCAGCATGTTTCTCTTTTGTTTAGTGTGTGTAGACTTAATCTAAAAGCAATACACAGCTGCTTTGTGTTACAGTATGGAAATAGCTGAGATAGCCTGTCCAGGGCCAACGTGTATTCTCAGTATGGTTCACTGGTTAAATATCTCTGTCATTAATTATGCAGCAACCTTTTACTTCAGTAGAGAAGGGTTTAACGCAAAGGTTCATCCGTTTTACTAAGACTGAGGATCTGCTGGGAAAGTGGGTCTAAAATCCTCCATGGATTGCCCACAAAACACTGCAGCGAGCTCACTGTGAAGATGTCACACATTTAGTGAGCTTGGTGACGGCACAAGTCCCCCAAGGTTCATGCACATGCAAAAATAGCAGGTTTGACTGACAGGCCACAATACAACCAGGGATTTCCGTTCAGAGGCGTGATTTACATATTAAAGTAAGATATCACCCTACAAAAATGAGTGAACTTTTGGCTTAACTTGAAATAAACACTACAGAAGCAATATATCCATTTTATTAAGAAAAGCAACACCGCTTAGACATATTAGGTATTTAATTAATGGTATTGTGCTGATACAGGGATGTGCAAGTCACATCAAGCCTGATGACCTTGTCATATACCAAACAGACACAGTGATTGACAAGGTTTTCTCTCTGCCAGCTGCCTCCAAAACCCCAGCGGCTGAAGTAAAATAATGTCTCTTCTGTACAGGAACGAGAAATGTCCAAGCATATTTCATCTCCAAGAAAGACGATTTAAACATGTGAGGATAGTTGGAGGTAGGGCTGGTTATCGTCTCTGATTTCAATAATCAATTCGATTCAGATTCACAAGTTCCCCATTGGATTGGATTAGATTCGATTCAAGGAAATGTCACCTTAGACAGTCAGAAATATTCTAATTCTAAACACTTATCAGTGCATATCCATATTTTTATATCTATAAAAAGAAAGTTGACACTTGTGAGACTTTAGGTAAGCATCACAGCAGAGGGCTTTGTGTCAAAGTAACTGAAAAACATTTCCTGGCCTGGCTTTTTATAGCAGATAACCGCCTTAAAATATTCTGCAGTAGATCAAAAACCAGGAATCGACATAATAACATTACCTGATGCTGCTGAAGTGAAGCAGAGCAAAGTCACAGCTCAGTGTTCTGCAACTTGTCATAATTTTAAAAAGTTTAAATTTCTTCATTCTTGAATAGCAGAAAATTAGGCTTTCTTATCAGAGGTAATAAAAAAAAAAACAGCGGCCAACAGCACAGTACGCAGCAGTAGACTGGTGCATAATAAGCAAGCGAATAATGCAGAAAACAGATTTGAGATGGAAAACTGTTCTTGAAGTACACTGAGAGAGAAAAAGAGCTGTGCAGGAAGTGTATGACGATGTTTATTAAACGTGAAGCGTAGTTTTGACCTTCTTTTGCTGCTGTTTCAGTTCATTTTGGTTGGAGAGTAATGAAACCTGTAGCATCAGAATCTGTGAGCTGTCGTCGGCTTTCAGCCCCGAAAGCCGACGACCAAATTTAGTTTAAGCCGACATCTCGCAGACTCCAATGCGTCGGATCCGCGCTTTGTGTTTACGTCTTTGTGCGGAATCCGTTTACCTGCTCTCATTTACTGTTTGGTGGTTTAACCTGACATTCTGGCGTTTCTGGCAATATACAGTTATATTTAAAAAAAACGATTCAGGATTTTAATGAATCGATAACGCGTTATACAAGCCAGAATCGATCTTAATCGGAAGATTCGATAACTGAAACCCAGCCCAGGTTTAAAGCCACGATAAACCAAATATAAAAGCTGTAGGCTGTGTCAGGGTCTGACACTTAGACAATTCAGAATATCCTTAAGCCTGGATTTGTTCTAATAATCATGGGCTCCTCTTTTTGCAAAACAAGGTCCAATTGATTTAAGTAAGAGAAAAATACAAATACAATAGTTTTTAATCAAGAGCTTTAGGAAAAGCCCTTCTAATGAGTTATGCTCTTAGTTGCTAATACAATATAATTTTCAAAATCGAAACACAGTCGCCTTCAACGTAAAATTGACAAAGTATGACATGCTTCAAGTTGGAGCTGATAAGTCACTAACATATGAGTGTGCAATGTCTCAGTTAAATCCACCCCTCACTCTTGATTTCCAAAAGGCACAATAACGTCTTAAAAACAGGATTTCAAAACCCAGGAGTGATTTCAGGCTTTTACTGCCATCTTTTTTTATACATCTTTTTTGACAACTCATACCACAGAAAACCACCAACACAGTTTTTGTGTTTTGACAGACCAGAGACAAACAACTGCTATTGTGTCATCCAGTGGTCAGCTTCTTTTAGTAAAACTGGCTACATCTAAGGGGAAGGGTTTTATTTATGTTTTAACCCCACCATACATCATTAGCTGTATTTTGATTCATCTTTTCAACTGCAAACATGAAGCAATTCCCCTTGACCATGGAGCAGCTGAGTCCTTGAGTGTTTTCGCTTTCGTCGCAGGCCTGTCAGCACAAATGAATCGCTACGATAGCAACTGTATTTTCAAGCAGCTCAATGTCAATCAAAACTATTTCTCAACTGGTGTTTTCCAGCACTTAGGCATTCTCAAGCATCCTGGCATAGCGCTGTTTTGTCATGTCCGCAGCTGCACACTGGACATCATCATTAATATGTCCTCAGCACAAGTTCAGGGGTCAAGAAGTGCAGCTGAGAGATGGCATGGAATGGTGACATCATTAGCTCAGTGCCACTGGGCAGCGTGATGGCAGGCAGAGGGTATGCAAGGTGGCACTGCAGGGTGGCAGGACAAAAATAACACAAGTGTAAATTTCTGCTCTGCCCTCTTGGCCAATGGAAACATGTTTGCGTTTTCCTTCTAACACTTTGGAATCCCGTTGTATCTGGCAGTGGACGCTAGCGGTGGACACTCGGCCTGATCTCGCAAAATAAATTCTGTTGTGTCCAAGAGGGGTGTTGAAATCCAAGGTTAACAGTGTTTGTGTTGGTATGAAACATGTACTTGCGTTTCAAGTCTTAAGGAGATGATGAAATTAGACAGGGCACTCTGCGTCAGATCACTCAGACAGAATGCATAATTTCATTCAAAGGCACATTAACTTTGAGGCAGCTAATGAAAGAGATGGAAACGCAGAGATGGAGACAGTTTCAATTGGTTCAACCGGGCGGAGATAGTTGCCAAGGAGATAAGTCGTGAGAGTGTGAGGTGTGACTTCTGCGTCACAGATTTTTTTTTAAAAAAAAAATATAATTCTCTTTCCTCTCTTTAATATGTATCAGTCTTTCGTCCCTGCAACGTCAAACACAACGTTTCCACCCCTCGCAATCACGATGCGGTGGGGGGTGGGACAGACGAGGTGGGGACCTTGTCTGTTTTCCTTTTCCCAAGATCATCATCAAAGTCATGGCTTCACATCTGAGGAGTGAAGGGAAATATTTTTGACTGTCACATCTCCCTCCTGTTCACAACTAGTCAGCAAGTGTGAGGATGTTCTGTCAGCGCATGCCATTCTCAGCATTCACACACGCGCACATGCACGCACTGGAGGAGAGAGATGACATTTGAGCTATGTGCAGCATTTCAGCATTTCCCAAGCTCAGCCATGGAAGCCATATTTAGAGATGATGAAAGGATTTGGGATGACATTTAGAGTCTACCTTAATTACTGGATAGGATGTTGCATGATTGCATACATAGTTCAGAAATGCACACAAACTGACTGGCATGCATAAATAAATACTGCATATTTAACCTTCCCCACTGCTCTGTAATGCCCAGTTATATAAGTGAGGACACACAAACTTGACTTTAGTTTTCCAGGGTCCTATTATAATATCTATGCCACATGACCTTCTTTGTTATGACTAACAAGCTGGCCTCATATATATATATATATATATATATATATATATATATATATATATATATATATATATATATATATATATACACACATATATATATATATATATATATATATATATATATATATATATATATGAATAGATAGATAGATAGATATAAGAAAATGAAAGAGCACCTTTTGAATATTACACTTATATTCTTTTAGTGGGTGGCCTTTACATCAGCATATGTAATAACAGGCAAACATGCAGTGTGACAGCAAAGACACATGTTTCAAAAACATGGCAGGAAACAAAGGACACAGGACCGGAAGGGACGCAGTAGAGAGCCTCATTAGTACACAAGTCAGTGGTCTACACAGGCTGAGACGCTGTACACAACTGAGCACAAAATGCCCAACCCCTGCTGCTCCCTCCTTTCAAAGTCCCCGTGATTTGAACTTCAATGAAGAAAAAACTCAGTTCAGGAAGACAAATGTCCCCATCAATTCTCCTCCAATCTAATGGATGTCTCAGAGGGAGCCACAGCAAGGAGTTTCGCAATCACTCATGCCTCCCTCCCTTATCATTCACAACACCTTCCTGCCTGGCAAATGTCAGCGTGTCATAGCCTAACCTAACTCCGCAGTGCACTAGTGTGTGTGTGTGTGTGTGTGTATATATATATATACCGTTGAGACATCTGAGTATGAGATGGATTGAAGCAGTGATGTTGAGGCAGCAGGATAGTGAGGGTAGAGAGGACAGCTACCGTGAAACGTCTCCCTGTGCCTGTATTAGTCAAAGCAATTCCATCTATCATCCCCCTCGCCACTCCTCACCCCCTTGACTCAATTGTCATTCTGCCCTCAAGAGTGTGATGGATAGACTCCACTTGATGTTTATTCCAACTCCATGACAAAAAAAAAACAGCCATGGTTCAAAACACTTTGAACAAATGCTGCGATTGTTTGATTTAACCTTATTGAAGTACCCAGAAAAATCCATTTAAAAAGTCAGTATAAATGTATGACTGTGCTTTACAAGAAAACTGCCTAAATGGAGGATGTGGACTTCACTGACTGTCCATATAGTATGATGGAATAAAAATCATGGGCTAGGATACTGGACAAAAAGAAAGAAAGCTTGCCAGAGGATTCTACATCTGAAAGTAAAGCTAATATAACAGCCGTCCTTAACCTGCAGTGTTTCTGATGGCCAGCAGGGGACAACTCTTCTGACTGCAAGAATAAACTCCCAAAACGACAAAAAACAAATGTCTGGTTATATAAAAGTCTATGGGAACATCCCCTCAGCTCCTATGATATAATGACTTCAGTAAACACTTTTATGATGAGAATTATGGTGCCATCCCAAACTTCATAATACACAATGTTCATTTTCTAAATTGCAGTCCCATTAGAGTCAAAAAGGACCACAAAAAAGGACATGCTTTTAGGGCATGGCTACCTTAACAATGGCACATAAGTACACATAAATACCACATAATGACAATGGCTCCCTTGTCATGTCTGATTTTAAAATGCTCAGCTGGAGGCTTCAAAAACATTACTTCACAAACCAATTGATGATGCCAAGGTGGCTAGGTTCATCTATTCTAGTCTTCTCATAGACTGGTTTGCAAAAATAAGGTGCAGACCAGTACTATATGCCATCAAAATAAATTAACATTGGGCAAAAATGAACTCTAACTAAGAAAAGACAACCCATTTCCAAACAAATGGGGACCACGTGTAAAATGAAAATCAAATCAGAATGCAATGATTTAGATATTTAAAGATGTTTTCTTCATAATGGAAACTAAAAAAGAACAAACATTAAATCTTTCAACTAAGACATTTTACAACCAAACTGAATTTAATGGCAGCAAAAGTGTTGCAGCTAACACTTAATCAATAAAATGACTGAAAAAAAGAGCATCTTAGAGGTAGTTAATATGGGCTGAGAATCTCCAAACATCAGTATTGGAAGTCTTTCATCTTCGGGCTTTCAGACAGACAAAAAAATTAAAAATTAGACTATTTCTGTAGAGGAAGGACCATGTGACTTGCCGTCAGTACAAAAGCCTGCATCTCTCATGGTATAGGGGTGCATTAGTGGAATTAATGGAATTGGCAGATTGCACATCTGGAAAGGCACCATCAGAGTTGAAAGGGATGTGCAGGCTTTCGAGCAGCATATGCTTCCGTCCAAGACAATTCCATGTGAGGGAAGACCTTGCATATTTTAGCCACACAATGCTAAACTGCATACTGCATTTATTACAAAAGCATAGCTTTTAGTATAAGTCTGGGTCATGAATTGGCCTGCCTGTAGTCCAAATCTTTCACCAAGTGAAAACATTTGGCACATCATTAAAACCAAACGTACAACATAGAAGACCTAGGATTGACCCAGGACCGCCGAATCCTATCAGACGAGTGGGACAACATTTCTGGTCCCCTCGGTTACCAGACATTTATGGACTGTCATTAAAAGAAAAGGGGATGCTACACAGTGGTAAAAAATGGCCCTGTCCCATTTTTTTTAGATTTGTTGTTGCCATTAAACTCAAAATTGCCTTGTTTTTTCTTTTTGTTGGAACTGGAGGTGAAAAGGGTTACACTTTCCGCCCTTGCCTACACGAAGTAAATTCTTTGCTTTGTTTATTCTTACATACTCTGTAGTACACTTGAATACCCCTCCTTACATATTACTATTTATATGGTAGCTCTTGCTCTTGAACCATGCTCAAGCCAGTGTAAAATAAGTTACAGAAAAAAATTAATTCAGTATAAATGTAGATATCCGTTATCCTAAATATCCAAGGCCCTCCTGACAGTCACATATCATTCATCTGCACACATGAGCAGATGGGATGGTGCGGCTGACATGTTGATGATATCTTCTAATCAATCATTTTTAGAACTGTAGTGATAACTGCTCGTATAATGTCACATGGGAGGAGATTAAAGGTGAGCAATGACCTTCTCTGGATTACATACAGACTAAGTAATCTTTTGCGACTGGAGGACACACCTCACTGCATCTCAAAATATTCCTTCAATGTCTCTCCCCCTGGCCAGAGATCAAGAGAGAAGATATTACTTTGCTTCTGCTGGCATTTATCAGCCTCCTTTGACTCAAGTCCCATATGCCTGTTGTTTCTCCTTGCAGGCCAATTTCTGTTTCATTTTGTTGGTTGACAAATTTCATCAGCGTAGACAAGACAACAGTGGATAAGCTGCAAAGTTGTCCATTTAAACCATTCAGGTAGAAATGTGTGCACTCCCTTTGCTCGCTCCACAAAATAGAAGAAAATTGCAAGTTGTCTAGACAGACATACAGAGACCTTGGAGGGAAATTTGTCCTCCAGATCGTGACACATGTTGAGCTGTTGTTAAACACTGCCCCCATGTGGTGAAACGTGGAACTGGTGCAGTTAGACAGTGCAACTGGTTATCCACTGAAACTCCTTATTGAGTGGATAAAACAGACCCTTGTGTATTAGTACATATATTATATATGTACAACCTTTTTATTCTCTGACACTACAAAATGGAAATATTTTGGCCTCATTTTATTCACACAATTCCCTTGGACTAAATCTGATATATTTGGTATCTTGGAAATTTTACAACTTTCACTATAATTTACGGATCTGTGGACTTGTGGTGTGTAGCTGTAAAGCATTGGTTTGCGGTGACTGATATACTGGCAGGTCATAGTCATTTTTAGCATATTTGCAGAGCTGTGTCTATTTACTGGATGAACAACCATCCTTACACAAGCGTTTTCACTCAGATACATTTTTAAAGTGCGTCATACTCTCTTCAACTGACAGTCACAATCATTTCTAGCCAGATTAAATTGTTTGTTTGGCTGTTAAAAGTTTCACATTGACAGCGACTTGGCTTCGCTACCTGCGTTTTAGATCTTTGTTGAAATTGAGCCGCACGGTCAGCCACAAGAAAGGCCAGGTCTTTGTCATGTTTTCAGCAATGAACATGAGAAATGTTAAAGAGCTGTTTAAAGAAGGTTGAAGGACAGATGTATTTTTGTTTTCCATGAGTCAGGCAAGTGTCCACCAATCAAATGGTTTTTTTTTTTTTCCCTCTGTTTCCAGGAAAGTAGATGAGAGAATGAGCAAAGAGAAAGCACATGTGTACCCTGCTAAATTTCCTTCAACATGGGCTGAATTTGTGGGGGGAATGCCCAGGTTTGTTGGATTGAATTTGGCTGGTGAACAATGTGAGGGTTTATTCTGCTGGAATTCATGTATGTATGGATCAGCTCTTAAAGGGAAAACAGTAAATTAGGTATCGCATTTGATGTCTGCACTGTACCTCGAAGCAAGAATGCGCCATATTTCAAGGATTCAAAAAGCTACTTATTCGCTAAAAGGCCATATTTGAGAAGTACTGACGAACAACTCATTAACTATCAGCTCGTTTCATAACTAAGAACGGTTTTTATTCCTGTATCGGTACATAGGCTTGATTTTTCTTATTATAATAATTACTATACTATACAATTTAAAAATATTATTTCAAGTCAGTGAAATTCTTACTTCCATTTTCTGTTACCACTACACTACATGTGTAAAAAATGACACTGAAGAATATCTCATAGTATCACTTACAATGACTTTGAGTGGGTCCTTGTAACGAAGGGCAAGTCAAAATCCAGATCACTTCTTCCAACACTAGAGGGCTCACTAACCAACAAGGGAGAGGAGGGGTCAAGAAATGCTTTGTCCATGACGAAACACATAAATAACCCGTTTTAATTTAAACCGGATTGACTTTAAATCTGTTAAATTTCCCACAATAACTAGACATGATTTTATATTTAAAATGTTTGTTTGGATCAGTCCAAACGACTGCAAAGTTCTTAAAGAATACCGTCCTACTGTTCTGCTCTTCTTTCTCATGTGAATGTATAAGTATAAAAGATCGTTCTATGAATTTATGACTGTGCATGAGTGCGCTACCGCAGCATATTTTTTCTAAATGACGTAGTTTTTGGTTCTGAAATGTAATATAACATTTATTGTATTTTTGATTCCTAACCTTGACGCGATTATTTATGTGCACGCACTGCAAATGGACTAGTCTAACCCTTTCATCTCATGTTCACAGACTGACAGGTGAGCTTTTAATGGAGCATTTGATGTGATAGCATCTAAATGTTTCGAAACAAAAATCTAGTTTCATCTCTTTAGAGACCGACTAAAATCCAATTGCCGTCTATAGCGTCACATTTTGTCAGTAAAGCTGATTAAATCAAACCTGTGCCTGAGCCTTTTTGTTGATTACATTTCTTCATCCTCTGGAGCATTACTCCCACCAACGTCAAAGCCCTGAGTACCTGCAGTTCTTCTTTCCAGCAACTGATTTTACTAACATTTATTCAGCCACAGAGGAATGCATAATCACTGAAATCAACTCTGGTGGTGATTGGATGGAATGAAAACTTGTCGGCTCTCCAGTCTCCACAACAAATGGTAATGAACAATTGCACTTTGTTGATCTATGCTCCTATTTCTGGCCGTTTTTATTTTATGTGATGTTTTTCCCTTTGTGATTCACATTTGATTGCTTTTTGTGTCAAATGTGCTGTATGAAAAAGCTATTAATATATTCAGGCATAAAGATGAGGAAATACATCTGTGTTGATGTTAGGAGTATCTGGGACTTTTAACTGGACTTCACATTGCTTGGCTAAAAGACAAAACACACACACACACACAAAAAACAACTATGGCAGCCATCCTAAACTAAATACTGAGAGCTTAAAGCAGAAGTGATATAATGTAACTCTTTATCTCTATCACTAGATGGAGCTCAGCATCTTTTATTTTCAAAGCTTTCCAGAGCACAAGAATTTCCATATTATTCCTATATCATTAAACAGAACCAACATTAAGTACAAACTATACATTTATTAACAGTCTTTGGCTTCATGCTATCTCATTATCATAAAAATTTCATATAAAATGAGAAACAATGCAGCAATACATAAGGAACGCAGTGGAATATATGATTTATAGTGCCATGTAGGTCAGACATTCTAAGCTCCTCTGAGTCATGCCTTCATGCTTTGCTCCCTTTGCATGCTGGAGGCAGACATGAAGCTCAGCCTAAAACTCAGTGAGCATTTCTGCAAGAGGGGAAGATATTCCCATTGGTTCTGCCCGACACGATGTGGCATCTGTGGGTTGTGTAACTCAAGTGGAATTAAAAAGAAAAGCAGTTCAGCAGTCACCCAGAGTTCACGTGTCTGAATGTGTTGCAGGGAATTTACACTTTGATGTTGGCGCTCTGCAGCCACACAAATGTCACTGCACTGATTTAACTGTGGCAAATAATTGTCTTTTTACAATAGGATATATATGTTATTAAGTATATAAATCAGTGTATTTGCAGTCAAATTTTGCTTCACTTGCAGAGCAAGATGGAAAACCTGGCACATCGTCCTAGTTTTTGATTATATGCCTTGCCAGCTTCATACCGTTAATACTGATAACAAAGCTCTTGCTTGTCCTTGGGAAACGGCTTCTGTATAAATGTTGCTTAAAGTTTCCTGCCAAGCCATAGCAGTGTGCAACATGGATCAAACGTGGTTTTTATTTATAACCAAGGTCCTTGCAAGGTTCACATTAACCTCTCAGTCTTATTTACTGTACCTGCTGGGCCGTATTAAGCAGAGTCCAGTTAGAGCTGGATGCAATTTGCCAAACCCAAGCCCAGATGTCCAGATTTCTTGGACACATTAATTCATCAATCCAGACAAAGGGTCTAAGCAGTCTGTGCCGCATTAGCCACTGTCTCGTAACTCTCTTAAAACCTGGCTCCTGGGGTCAAACTTTTGAGCTTCTTGCCAATTAAGGGCAGTTGTATGGTAAGCAGATCCATTCCTCCTGTGCCCGGAGGAATCACTATGTCTTATTTCATTCTAATTCCACTTTCCATCATGTTTCTGGAGCAGGACATGATGGAAATGGCTTGTGACAGTTCTGACCCATTTGGAGGTTTTTCAACACAACATGAACGGGTGAACTCTTCCTCCCTCACTCACACTGGCCTTAATGTCCTTGGTGGCCACATACCGTTTTTCATCTCGCAGCCAACATTATGGAAAATCTGCAGTGATTTCCTGCTTCCAAATCTGTCTGCCTAATAGGGACAATTTCTGCATTGCGAAAACACTGGACAGCAGCTCGCATGAATTTTCAGAAAACATACTTACCTTCAGGCTATGCATGCGACAGTTTTCAACATATTTAATGTTTTTACGCTATGCCTACTTCTTTATCATCTTTCATGCATCTTTCGTTACTTTCTTTGTTTCTTTTGACATCTGGACCAAGATCATTATTAAGAACTTTCCCAGCTGGTGGCTAGATGTTTTTATATAAAGTGAAAACCCAATCAAAGTTATAAAGTTTCTCTTTTCTGGTTTGTTTGGCTCAGACTTTAGTCCAGATGTTCAGCAGATTTTTTTTTTTTTTTTTTTGTATGTGAACCTACTGAACTGATTTTAACTGAATAACTGGTTCACCATCACTTACTGCTATTTGATTTCAAACAGAACTTTGATGATGTTGCATAAGTACTTTGAAAAAGTTATTCCAGCTCAGTGTGATGGCGGCTGGCTTGTAAGGATTATGTAGTGTAGTTTTTCACATGCGGATGTGTGTAAAATAGCTTAAAAATTTTCCCAATCCCACTGCAATGCCACCGGATACATTTTACAATTTTTGTATTAAATTAAGAAATATAGAATAGAAAAAAGAAAAGAGATAGATATAATTGCGCACAAATTGATCAATGAATAATTAAAAATTTTAAATATAATTGAAAGGCATGCTTGAATGCTCAAAGGGCAGAAAATATGAAAAAAAAAATGTAAAATTTCAAAAACTGATCTGTTCCTTAGCTATGTTTACAAGACGCCAAATATTGTTTCACATTATTCTGTGTAGGCTTTAAACCATTTTACAAACACCGTGATCGGATATAACAAACAGACAAGTTTCAGACCCTTACATTAATCTTTATCTTTTTCACCTATTCAGAAGAAAAACTGTACTGTATTAATAATTTAGTCTGCTAACTTTCAGACTGTATTCGTCCTATGTTGAATACGATGAAAGAAAAGGAAGAAATGTCCTCAGTCTTGAGGTTGTTTGTTTTTTACATATTCAATCCTTGTACATGTGAAAACTGTTTATCCAAAATCTTAATTCGGAATTGTTTAGCTAAGAAATAAAAAAAAAATGTGTGTATGTAATCACTTACACTGTCTCTTATGTAGGAACAATTTAATACTACCTCTTGCTAACACTAACTTTGAGATCATAATATATATTAATGCTGTGTGAATAAATTTATAATATTGTAGATAACTGTCTTATTATTTCTGGATGTGTAACGGGCAAAATTATAAATGGATATGACTGATAATTGCTATTTAACGTTTTCAAATGTTTTAAAAAAATATTGCAAGCTTAAATGTTCATTTTCTTAACGTACCCATTGCTGAAGTAAAATGTTTATATTATGGGACCCTTAGTTATTGTAGAATATAGTTTCATGCTCAAAAGTGATTTTTTCTGGTTGTGGACGCCTGCAAATATTGATCATCTAAAATAAGTTTAATAATTTTAAATTTAAAAATAACACATACTGAGAAGGCAACCCTAAAAATCCATTGCTTGGAAAAACCGAAAATCTGATTAGAACAGATAGTGTGGGGAAAAATGCCGTGAAAAATATAATATAAAAACTGGGTGTGATTTTCAGATTCTTTTTAATGAGGCATCCACATCCGCCCTCTAGATAAACACCTGGTGCTTTTTTGGTCCGTCTGTTTTCCAGTGCGCCCTCTTTGTGTTTGCTGTGGCCAACTTTTCATTCTATTTTTGTAGATTTTTCTACGTTTAAATCGATTACTACATGCTCGTTTTCTCTTCCGTGTATAGGTTCTCTTTTTTACACTACTGCAAATGCAACAAGCCATTAGTATAGCCAAACATTTGACTTATCTTTTATGAAAGAAAAGAAGAACATGAACATGGCTGGTTTGCAACACTTTTATGTAAGTGTTTACTCCAGGTGCAAAGAAGGGCACTGGACGTAGTGTCGTTGCAATGAATTATATAAAAGACAAGACCGTAGGCACCGCTACAAATCCCCCTTATCCCTATTCAACCATAATTCAGTCTACACAAAAAAACAACAACAAAAAAACGTAGCCTAAACTAAATGAATTTTCCAATATAAAAATGCTACTGTCACTCACATAAAAACCTGTAATCTTCTTTGCACCCTTCTTTTCCTCCACCAAGTGTACTTTTTGATCGTCACCGCTCAGAGAAAAACTCTATCAATTTGTTCCAATGCTGGACTGTGCTGGGCCCAGAGTTATCAAGGTACACCCATGTAGGAGAAGTTATGGGTGGTCACGGGTAGCAGTTGAAAAAGGGTTGGGTGTACCCCCCCTCCACTGAACTCCTGAACCTCTCCCTTACTCCTCATGGGGTAAACCATTTAACACACACGCCATTCTCCAGCGGGTCAGGTCGAGGTCTCCAGCCTTTCACGCGTCGGCTGCTAATGAGGTTTCAAAAATCTCAGAGCAAGGTGAAAGGAGCCTGACCTACACTCAAGAAACGGAGCTGTGGGGAGATGGCAGCGCTGTTGGTCAAATCACTTCTGACACAAAACCACAGAACAATGTGCAGGAGGAAGGCTCTGGGCATACACTGAGAGAAGTGATGCTAACTTAAATGTTTAATTTGACCTAAAATAATTATCTCTGGATTTGCAGCTGCTTTTGAGAGTAAGTCCATTTTGATGTGTATGCAATGTGACATTCATGAACATGAAAGCATTTACTAAATCTTTAGCCGTGCTTTTAGCATCGGTGAAGTTACTGCAGAAGGTTTAATTTTTAAACTGTAGGAATTTGAATTATTTCCTGAGGGACTTTTTTCCTCCCTTTCTTTTTAGGAAAGGCCATTGTGAGCTCAAATAAATCCCATCAGTGTAGGGCTTGTACTGTTGAAGGTTAAATAACCCTTCTTTTACAGTTTTCTTATTCCATAAAACACCCGGTCAGGCATTTTAAATGTTAAATTCTCAACATAAATACAGCACTTTATTGAGCAAAGGCAGAAAGCAATAACTAAGGGGAAGTTTAGCAAAAATACTTTCAATCTGGCTTGTAAACCAAATAATTTTTTTTTCTATGAATCAGTTTTATGCTCCTTTAGGCTGTCTGTGTAACCCACCAAGAAATATTGCCAAATATTGCACGCACAAGGGGAAATTTAAGGTTTTGATGATTTGAATCTTGTATTTTAAAGGAATTTTTTAAAAAAAAACTAACAGGTGAAATATTAAAACAAGAAAAGAAAAGAAAAAGATCCTTTGCACCTACAGTGAGGGCATCCTGGGGCTCTGTTGTACTCTGATGAAACTGGTCTCGTCCAAATCGCCAGTTCCCTGAATGATCCGTGAGCATTGTGTGAATCGTATGCTAAAGATTTCTGTGTCATCTGATAGAAGCAGTGTGTCTGGATTAACGATATCTCCACTAGAAGTTCCAGGAAGTTGTAAATACAATGGCTTAACAAAGACATCGTGACAGCATGCTGTGGCCCAATTCCTCATTAAGAAACTTATGTTAGCTTTGTCTTTAAGCTTTCATTCATCTACATGTCTGCTCTGCCATGGGTAGATGGGACCACCAACTAAATGAAAATTACATTTTGGCACTGAAAGTGTAAAAAAACAAACAAACCCCATGTTAGCTATTAAATGTAAGCAAGCTAGCTATAGCAAGAACTTACTTAATATTTTCCTTTTCATTATGTCTAAATGTCCCATTTTTTATTACCAAGGTTGTGCTTTGGGTTTGTCAGCACTGACTTCAAATAAAATTCATGGGGTAAAAACAAACTACCCACCTAGATATTAGCTTTAGCTTTCTTACCTGCTCTTCTTCGGCTGTTTTTTTTTTTTTTTTTGCCCCAGCTTCCTTGTGGCCGAACGCATTAAATCAAGACAGAGTGTCAACACAACTTTTTTTTTTTTTTTTTTTTTTAATTTTATTTTAAAAAAATTTTTTTTTGGGTTTTTTTTTAAAATAAAT